>JAUJPP010000007.1:33811051-33845879 GCA_030562195.1 Nipponacmea schrenckii
CGATATGTGCTATTTTCAAAAGGGTTCATTCTTGGGTGATATTAAACAATTTCAGCAAGTTTCGTCAAAATCGGTCAATAACTGTGCTTTGTAGAGTGTTTACAAGCTAAAAATTGAACGCGTTTTCAAAAACAAGGGCAACTAGAATTGCTTACAATTATGAACGTATTTCGAGAGCCTTAAAATATTATGTAGGCTAAATTTGCAATTACCTACATCTAGACAATATATTGAATATCATTTGACCTAGTTTTCAAAGTCATAAAATAATTAGGTCACACCTTCCGTAACGGTTAATGATGGCGAAAATATGAAAATTATCAATTTTTGCTGTATTTAAGTACACTTATCTCTATGAATTTTTTAAGTAAACCAAATTAAAAAATATCTACTCGTAGACAATATATTGAATATTATTTGACCTAATTTTCAAGGTCATAGATTAAGTGGGTCACACCTTCCGTACCCGTTAAAGTGACCTAATTTTGAAAAAATCGAAATTTAAATAATTCGAAAGAAAATACGAAATTTGAAAATCGGTCTCCAAGAAAAGGTAGATAATGATCCATTGTATCTATGTGCTAAATTTCATCAAAATCGGTCTATCAGTAGTGTCTGAATTTCGGATTTAAGAATTGTAACGAAAATTCAAAATGGCGGCCGATATGGCAGCTTGACCTAATTATTTAGGTCAAATCAATTACTATTGACAAGTTATTTATAAAACAGTTTTCACTTTTCACCTAGCAGTTATAGACCGGAAGTTACGTAATTACGTCATTTGAGGCTAAACCGGAAGTGGAATTTTTTTTTTTCACATTTTTTCAAAAATTATAAACATATCGCCTATCAACTGGTAAAGTTTCAAAATTTTACCATTTATATTAAAGGAGAAATCACGGTCTGAAATTTTTGCCGATGACCCTTGAATATTGAATTGCAAATCGTGGGTAAAATATTTAACCTAATTGCATAAAACCTATAATTGTTAGTTGACAAATACATTGAAGTTTTCAAATCTGAAAATCCGGTCAAAATTGAACTGAAAATAAACTTGCTAAAGCAAAAAATCCTGAACTTCCGGTTCTCACTTCCTGTCAGAGATAGAACTTCCGGTTTTGTTTTATTTGATAATAGAAATCATTCTAAGATCAACTGTAGATTTAGAATTTCTGCACCTTTTACCAGTTTGTCTGCAAACTCATCCAAGAATTACAAAAAAAAAAAAAAAATAAAATAATCCGAACGATTACAATACGTTTTCGCCAAAGTCGAAATACGTAATAACTGATATTAATTTTTTTTTGATTTGACTGGTTTTCAATAGGCTTCATCCTTGGGTGATAACAAATACTCAGGCCAAGTTTCATTAAAATCCATTAAAAATTGTTCTCTCAAGAGTGTTTACAAGCTAAAATTGAACGCGTTTTCAAGAACAAGGGCAATAACTCATACTAAATGTTTTTCGATTTCGCTGATTTTCGATAGGGTTTATCCTTGAGTTATAACATACTCTCACACCAAGTTTCATCAAAATTGGTCAAGAATTGCACTTTGTAGAGTGTTTACGAGCCATTCAAGAACAAGGGCACAAACTCATACTAATTTTTTTCCGATTTCGCTGATTTTCAATAGGGTTCATCCTTGCATGATCATAAACACTCATATTAAGTTTCATCTAAATCCGTCAAGAATTACACCGTGTAGAGTGTTTACGAGCAATTGTGGACGGACGGACGGACGGACGGATGTGGGTGACGACAATATACGCCCCCCATTTCATGTGGGCGTATAAAAATTGGTCCTCGTTTAGAAAGTATATTATCAAAACATACAGATATTGTCCGTAGTTCGTTCAGCTATAACAGCTTTGTTTTTTCATAGAAAATAAAAACGCAACAGATTCACTTTGTGGTCAAAGTGGAGGTAACCCATCCATGATCTAGGTCGTCATGCACAAAACAGATTATGTTTCTATTTTAATGGCATGAGATGGGTGATAATAAAGAGTCCTCGGTGTTATATCAAAAAACTCCTTATGTGAGAGTGATGTCCTCGTTCTGGATATATTTACTCAATCTTTACATTATGCTCTGCTATACTTACCTTGGATCAGCTGCGCTTGCTCTAAAATGCTCCGCTATACTTGCTCTGGATCATCCGTCCTGGCTCTGTAATACATTGTCTTGTAAATACCATGGATCAATTGTTCTGGCTCTGAAATGCACTGTCTTGTACTTACCATGGATCAATTATTCTGGCTCTGTAATACATTGTCATGTACTGGATCAATTGTTCTGGCACTCTTATAAACTGTCTTTTACTAAACTGCATTACTGCACTATCATATCTGTTATATACTGTCCTGTAGTTATCCTGGATCAACTGCCCTCTCTATAAACATCCTACCTCGACCTCATAAACCGAGGACATCACACAATATATTGCATAATCCGTGGAACAAATTTTCTGACTCTGTAATGCACTGCTATATTTACCATTGATCATCTATTCTTGCTCTTAAATGCTGCGTTATACTCACCTTGGATCAGAAGTCCTGGCTCTGTAATACTTCCCCACTTCATATAATTTAAAGCTAACAATAGATCAATTTACACAGACATTTGGTTTCAGATCTGTTAGCAATATTCGATGAATTTAATTTTTTATTTGGAATTAATCCTATACTAAATTTTCTTTTAAACGATGTACTATCCACTTATAAAGATGTTCCTCATTTAAAAATTTAAAAAGTATCTTATCAAAAACATACAGATATTGTCCACAGTTCGTTCATCCATAACAGCTTTGTGTTGTCGAAGAAAATAAAAATGCAAAAGATTCACTATGTGGTCAAAGTGGAGGTAACCCATCCATGATCTCAGTCGTCATGCACAAAACAGATTATGTTTCTATTTTAATGGCATGAGATGGGTGATGATAAAGAGTCCTCGATGTTATATCAAAAAACTCTTTATGTGAGTGTGATGTCCTCTTTCTGGATATACTCAATCTTTACAGTATATGCTCTGCTATACTAACTTTGGATCAGCTGCTCTTGCTCTAGAATGCTCTGCTATACTTACTCTGGATCAGCTGTCCTGGCTCTGCAATACATTATCTTGTACTTACCATTAATCAATTGTTCTGGGTCTGTAATGCACTGTCTTGTACTTACCATGGGGCAATTGTTCTGGCTCTGTAATGCACTGTTTTGTACCTACCACGGATAAATAGTTCTGGCTCTGTAATACATTGACTTGTACTTGACAAGGAGCAACTGTCCTGGCTCTGTAATACACTGTCTTGTACTTACCATGGATCAAGTTGTATTGGGTCCACTATGTTGTCCTTCAATCTGTTCATTGGCATTGCAACTTTTGTTTTTTCGGTTCTCAATGTCACAGTATATTAGTCCTTTGTCTTTCATTCTGGATGACACTGCTTACATTAGCATGTCATGTGACCTACATGGTCGCACGTGCTTGAGTAGTTGTTTTCTGTATAGTCTCAAACAGTCTAATGACTAATGATCATTATTGAACTTATTGGACTGTTTTCGGCAATTAACCTATACTTAATAATGAGTATTATAAATTATAATAATATAGGCTATCTGCTAGGCCTATGGCTATACAGTCTTGAAGATTTCAAAATAACCTAATAAATAAAGATTTTCTTGAAATTACAAACCCATTCACAAATTGTAGGGATGGAAAATCGTTGTGAACTAGGCCTATGTTTGTGTGTGTTATTTTGTGAGCCATACCTATTGGGGCTAGACTGGAAATGAAACTAAAACATACAATACTACTTGTTCTGTTCTTCGCTAGGTCTTTTGAACACAAGTTATAAATTAAGGTCAAAGAATAAATATTCACCCTGCAAAAAAAAAGGTACAGTATACTGACTGTTTCATCAGTTTTTGAATCACAACCAATGCTTTGAGTTGTAAGGAACATCATGTCTTCTTCTTTCATCTAGTCTACTACTAGAGGCCTAGTTCCTCGTTCAGGCCTACGCAGTAGGCATAGCCTACTACTGACACTGACTGGGTGTTGAGTCATGTTCTCTAGTCAGGTCTTGTCTTCACCCAAAATCGCTTCTTCAAATCATTTATAGAAGTTGGCACCGCTGGTAGGTGTTGGTCTCTGAAAATTTAATCTAAATCCCTTTTGGTAGCAAAAAGCTTTCAAATCTTCCATAATTTTGACAACTCACAAAGACGCCATTATTGATGTCGACGCTTGACTTCAAACAAACACCGACTCTTTTGTTCAGACGGACCGTTGGGGTGGTGGCAGCGTTATGGTGTAGGGTGGAATAAGCTACCGTCACAGAACCCCTCTCCATCCGTGCAGAGGAAGGGTGAACGCCGGGACCAGGTGCTGCAGAACCATGTGCCGTTCTTCAAGCAACACCACGATGTTCACACGTTTCAACAGCACAACACTAGGGCACACACTGCAAGGGTGTCCATGCAGTACCTTGCACAGAAGAACATCCCCGTGCTTTAGTCGGCCAGCTCTGTCACCCCTATCAAGCACTCATGGGATGAAATTGGACGACGTCTTTGACGTCGACGCCAGATGGACAACATTCGGGAACTTGTAGTTGCCCTTGTTCAGGAGTGGAATCCTATCCCTCGAGAGGGCGGAATTCTATGAAATTCTGTACTGAATATGTTTAATAAAACAATATTCCCAATTGTAGGAAGCGGTGTCGAAGCATAGAAAATGTATAGCTAAACCGAAAGTGTTATAATCGATTTACAGATAAGTCTAAATTAGGCAGGGTTGTTAAAAGATCTGGACAGTCCACTTTCAAGGGTGGAAGAAAGGATGTGAGCATTTTCTTTCATATTGTTATAAATATAACCACAATTAGCTCATATTTTAATATGCTTATTTTTTAAGACACATCAGAGATAAAAACTGTGTGGCTATTGAAGTGCAATACCATGCTCCTTGTTACAGGCAGTGTCTTTGTTTTAGTCAGCAGCATGTACATCCAGGTGAGTTGGAGTATCCGAATGGTTTAATATGTGGTTCACTTTTGTGTCATTAATGCCAGTTACTTATCAACCACTTTTGTTGTTTAAAAGTTGTGTCTGAATCTTTCTATGTATATGTGGTGTTAAGTTTTTTTGATGAAGGACAGGCCTAATAAATAATTTATTGTCATTCTTTTCAGGTCCAGAAGTTGATGTATATGAGAAAATATTTGATGCATTTATTGATATTGTAAGAAGAAGGATTTTATGATGGAAAGAAATTCTTAAAAAGTGTAGACTTTTAGATATATTTGTTGGTGGAGCAGATATTTCAAAGTACAGGTATGGATATTTTTGTTTTAAATTATATTATTATGATAATGATCATCCCACATCTTTCTCTTTTCTTTGTCTTAATTCTCCCATTCCTTGGACAGACCATTGTCCTGAACAGGATGATAGAACCCCTACAGGATCTTACATCTGAGCAATGATGGTGTTTTCCTTTTTTTCCAGTTCATTTGCTTTGAAGTTAATGTTGGAGCTGTTTTGAAGTGAAATGGTTTTTGTTAGTGATATAACACAAGGCTATATTTTAGGAATTTTGCCACCTTTAAGTGACACATTTATATGGAAAAAGATCATTGTACATCGCCCTTCACCACTCGACATGCAGATGTTAATGTATTGTACATGTTATATTCTGAGCAATGCTGTGAAGACAACAATACAATGAAATGGAGGGACCTTGCCCAAACAACTGCTAATGATATATCTGCTGAAGTGGTTAAATCTATCATACTCTGAAAATCTGATGAACCGAGTCTGGACATAGATCCTGTCCCATCGTCTATTCTAAAAAATATTTATTGTAATGCCATAAAGGTTGTGAAACAACGACATGGTGATGATATTCTTCGAATGTACTGATTCGTGTTCTAGTGCTAACTGTCAAAATTTGTAAACTCACTGGATCAGAAGAAATGGTTGAGATAGTTTCCTATGATGAAGGGATTTGATGTATTTTGTTTGTCTGTTAAAATGTGCAAATTGATATTCAATTATTAGGTCATATTAAAGCTGCTGTAATGAATGTATTCAGTGATGATTATCTCCCTTTATGTAATCTAGAAATATAGATTGGGAGGATTTGGCAATGTTCCCTTTCTATAAATTTAATCGGCTACAAGCTTTTATGCAAGTAGATACTGCAAGTTTTCCAGATAAGCCTATTTGATTGCATTTAAGACCAAATATTTGATCTTAATATTTTTTAGACGGAAATTTGTTTCCTTTTTTGCGCGTTCTGTGGATTTCAGCATTTTATTACGAAATCATGTATTTTTGTGAACTGATTAATTGCACCAGTGGAATCTATATCATATACCCAACAATTCCTGAAAATTTCATACTTCCCCAATTTGCAGATGTATTTTTATAGCTAGGTGAAAATCATGAAATGTGAAGGAGTAAGACAAAAGTGCGCATCTTTAAATCCTGAAAAATGAAGTTGTGGCACTTTCTGAAAGTGGGCACTAAATCCAGATCATGCATTAAAGTTGTAAAGGTATGTTCATTTACATAGTAGTAAGATTAATTTGTAAAATTTAAACTATGCGACAAAATCATTAAGTTTTACCCATGTCCCTCTGTAATATGTATGTACATAATTATGTACCAAAATTGATTCTCAATCTGTTACTTTATAGTTTATAGTTAGTATTGAGTACATTAAAAATAGATGAGTAGACCTACTGAATGTCATATCTGTATTTTTTTTAGAATGTGCAGAGAATTGATTCACTTCCCAAGAAACATTTGGAAACAGAGGAAGATGAAGCTCCTTTTTTAAGGGGGTTCCTTGATCAAGAGAATAATGCATTATGTATATATGTTATTGGAGACGGAAAGATGATAATGGGACGAACATTAAATGTGTTGGACTACTTAGTTTTACTTTTAGCTATTTATTATGATTTTGATTTGGATTATCCAGAAATATACTCACAGGCACTGGGAATTTTACAACAGTGGGGAGTTGGGGACCAATACACGCAACAAAAATCCAGCGAAGGATAAGATTTTCAGACATTCTATCAAGAAATAAAAATGAGCAAAACCCTCAGTATGGCTGCATTGAGAGATCGGATATTAAGCACCTTTAATTCCATGTTACACTAATCACAATAATAATGTGCAGTTAATCAAATGATAAGTTGTATGAGAATACGTATTTTGTCTGTTTGTGTTCCATTATGGAGATGTAACATTGCCAAAATTGTGTTCCATTTTTTTTTTTGTCAATTTAAATTTGTTCATGCTCATTAAACAGGACATAGAATGCAAAATTCATTTATTACCTTACAATCGGTTACATCCTTGGCTGCTTTGTTCAATTATAGATTTGTCAATGCATATTTTAATTTATGAGGTCCGTTATGTCATGTATTTTATGCATCTTCAGAAGATGCATGACATAACAGACCTCAAAAATTAAAATATGCATTGACAAATCAGCTGAAGTTCAGAAATAACACTAGTGTTATTGGTAGGTTGCAACATGTGACATGTTAAAGATAAACACGTTAAAGTGTTAATTAAGTGTTTCCAGGCAAATTCACGTGTAAAATGTTAATCAGTTTTACACATTAACATGTTAACACTAGTGTTAGAGATCAACATTTTAACATGTTAATAAACTCCACAAACAAAACTCCTCACAGAAGTTTACACCTACATACCTGCGCCTGTGCTTTCGTGACATTACTTAAACGTAATGTTTCAACCCACAATACCCAATTGCGCGCATTGAAATCGACTTGCCTGAAGATGAAACTACCAAATTCCGTCAATCTAGGGAAGCCCATCGGATTGAGACATTAAAAAACAGCAAGACCTCCAGGACTATTTACCATAATGCGGAAACGTAGCACCCTTTCCCGACCCCTTCAATACAACCAGTAAAATCAAGCAAGATAGTTCATGTCCATAATTAGAGTCTTCAAGAGAAATTTTCCACATGTCTATAAGCATGAACAAAAAATTTTAGTTCTTAAGAAAGGTTCATAAGAGTATTTGAAGAGTTTATTTTCAAAATGGGATATATCCATTTTTAACATTTTGAGAAAAGTGCGAAAATCTCTCGCACATTTGCGAATTAGGATAAATACACTCATACCAACTGATTCCATAAAGATCAAAGGGTGGGTTATTGTCATTGAATTACCTAAAATCTCTGAATGAAATTTACCAATTAAAAGGAACTTGAAAAATATTTTCGTTTCAAAATGGGATATATCCACTTTCGTTTCAAAATGAGATATATCCACATTAGTTTCAAAATGGGAATATGCTTAGTTTATTTACACAAGGGACTCTTCCCGAATAGTATACAGCTTGTGACAACAGAAAACTATGTTTGATAGTGTATTTGACATAATTGAAATACATGTATTTTATGGAAGACTTTGATATTGGTTATGAAACAATATTAAGATTCTAAGAGTAGTCGGCTCATCACTATTATGTGCTCCCCATAACCTATAATGAATATGCAAAAGAAAATGAACCTTGCCCATAGGTTTGTTTATTACAGGCATATGATTCTACTTGATTAGCGTACACCTAAAATAGTTTTGTTGTCCAGGCCTAATGTTTTAACTATTTATACCACCGTCACTATCTTTCCTTGTAGTTCACTAACGATCGTTTTAGAAATGTTTTTTTTTAATAAAAATAAGTAAGAGCAATTAAAGGAAATTGCTTAAGATGCTGGTCTCCATAATTTTATGGCTTTGTCAGCTCCACCAGATAAAATGTGCTTTTCTTTAATTAAATTCAAACAGGTAACAGCATCTACAATACAAATGCAATACACTTATTACACCCACTGACGGCTTTGATTTTATATCAGTGATTTGTCAAAGCATTTCTACCATTAAATTTCAAATTAACAACCAAGAGTCAAACACTTTCGATCATTTTTGGGTGATTATGAGCAATTTTACAAATTTTTGTCATTTGAAATATTTTCGATTTATTTTTTGTTTTGAAGACAAAGGTGGTTGTGCAATTAAGTACATTATCACACCAATTATAGAAAAAAAGATAGCTTGCCAGGCAAGGTAATATACGCCCACTGGCAGCATTAAATTTGAATAAAAAATTGGGCAATAACTCAAAAAACATTCATTCAATATTTTTTTCAATTTCAATGCTCACACCAAATCTCATCCCAATCCTCTGAAACCTGCAGCTTCTAAATACCCACAATACCATTTTGATACAATATTACTAAGTCAAAGGCAATAACTCAAACACTGGAAAATCGTCATATTCAAACCTGACCACCATCTTATCTATTTAAAGACACCAAGTTTCATCAAAATATAATAAAAATTGTAGCTTCTTTTGCACCCACAAATTTTTTTTTACAAATTTTACTAAGTCAAGGGCAATAACCCCAAAAACCGTTCATTAAAAAAATTGTCAAATTCGGATTTGAATATTGTCTTATCAATTGCAATGCTTACACCAAGTTTCATCAAAATCCTTTGAAAATTATTTCTTCTATTGCACCCACAATAAAAATTGTACACAATTTCATTAGTCAAGGGCAATTACTTATAAACTGTGCAAACAAAAATCATCAAATTCGACCACCGCCTTATCAATTCCAATGTTTATAACAAGTTTCATTCGAATCCATTGAAAATTGTAGATTCTATTGCATCAACAATAAATTTTGACGTGATGTAACTAAGTCAAGGGCAATAACTCAAAAATCATTCGTCAAAAAATCGTGTCCACAAAAAATTACAGAACAAGGGGAATAACTCATAGTAATATTTTTGATTAGTCTGATTGTTAATAGGGTTCATCCTTGGGTGATTACAAACACTCACACCAAGTTTCGTTAAAATCCATCAAGAAACGAGCACTCTATCGCGTCCCATACTATAACTCATAGTAAATATTTTTTGGTTAGATTGTTTTAATAGGGTTAATGAAATTATTTCAAGTTTCCAAAAATGCACACCCGAAGAATATCGACCTAAAAATGCGACTTCTAGGGCCAATTTTCAACTTTTTGAACATGTTGCAATGTGGCACTTGCTATTCAGCAAAAATGTTCCAAAATATCTAAAATTAATACTTCGCCATAACAGAAGGTCACGATATGTTGAACAGTGGCTTAAACTATTATAGTTTAAGCTGTATGCTCTGCAATTTTCGAAAAAATAAAAAAAAGAGTTGACAAATCAAAAACAAACTTGGAAAGCAAAGTTGCACAATGAAAAAAAATAAAGTTTAATAATTAGATTTTAAATTTCCAATACCATTATGTGCCTTCCACTTATGAACAAGTTGTCCATTATCAACATCCCACACATTAACAAAGCCTTCAGAATCACCCATTATACAAATGTTACCAATCCATTTCATACATCTGAAAAATTATAATTGTGATATTGATAGAAAACTAAAAAGAATATTTCATACCTAAAATAGCAAACATTTAAACTATATGTTTTCAGATACATACCCGCTACAGCAAACATTTGTTTGACCAAATAACCTTAGTCTTTCTTTTCTAATACAGAGTTGTCACGTTTCCTCATGTGCAAAGAGAAGAAGATCGGCTATTGACGACACACTTTGATATAAAAATATTACATTAACATCTTTTAAATTGAATAATTAGAAATTTAATTGGCACATTTTGTTGTCAATAAAATTTTGCAATTTTGATACTTATTTAAAAATTTGCTGTTGGTCTATTTAATTTGAATTTTTGGGTGCGAAGACAGATGAAAATAGTTTAAGGTGTAATTGGGTATCAAAGAAAGGACAAGGACGCTTATTTAGCCTTGGAATCAGAAAGTCAGACAGAAAGTACCGGTACTTAAAATTTAGATGGAAAAATTCACTTTTTCAGTTTACCTGCTTGCCCAATGGTTTGGGATCAGGGCCTAGACAATTTACTGAGATAACAAGGGTTCTTTTCTCTCATTTAAGAAAAATGGGACTTTTGAACACATCTTTTATAGATGACAGTTTCTTAATTGAAGATACTTTTGACAAATGCAAGCAGAATGCCATGGATACTGTTGTAATGTCTCTGAAGGCTGGATTTACTGTACACCCTACTAAGTCAGTGCTTTAACCAACTCAGTAAATCACATACCTTAGGTTTGGTTGACATGACAGTGACCTTAACACCTGATAAAGCTTTGAAAATTAAATCTTTATGTCTTGATCTATTAAGTTCTGATTTGGTTTCAATTCAGAAATTGGCACGACTGGTTGGCTGCATGGTAGCCTCAAACTATCTTTTATAGTGTAGAACTGATTTAAGGTGGTGGTGTGATAATATTGTGAATAGTAAAAAATCTATCACATCAGTAAACCCAACAGTGGTTTTACAATCAGATGCTTGCAAATAATAATATGCACATATAAGACTGGAGGAAATTGGTCTGGTTCTGAACGAGTAAAACATATGATTGCATTACATGCGGCAAAGTTGACCTTATTTTCCTTGTGTAAAAATTTGACAGATGTACATATTTTATGTGAAATTCAGAATACAATGAAATCACCCGTGAAATGTTTCCTTGGTGCATAGACGAATTATATTATCAGCTAGGCAAATAGCTGGTGTCAATAATATAGAGGCTGACAGATTGAGATTTGATTGTCCATGACAATTCTGAATGGAGCCTACATCAACATATTTTTCAGTCAGTTTGCGATAAGTCGACAAATTCTTTTATAGACATGATGGAACATAACAAACAAAGAAAAGAAAGTGATAAAATCGGAACAGAGAGTCATTCATAGGCCGTCAGCTTGAAATCACTTTTGTAAAACATAAAATGGGGACTTAGACGGTAATCGGACAATTGTAATTTTCATGTCTATGTAATCTTCAATCGATTGCTGACAAATCTCAGGCAGCCAATTTTTGAATTTCGATTTAGCTTTCCTTTTATACCCAGCCCTATATTTTCAGTAAGTGCCTAATTTTCGAAGGATCATATCTCGTGACCTTAACCTTTGATGATCTAGTGGTTGGAACAAAAGTTATTGCCCCAGACGAGATATATTCGTACATATCTACTAATGCCAAGCAATGTTAACTTACAGTTTAAGAGTCATTTGACAAAAGCAATTTTTTAAATTTGAATAGTACTGACAAGTGACCTAATTAACATACAACAAATCTTCTTTTACATAGGATATCTCCTTTTTGGGGATTATCACACTTGACATTTTGGTTAAAATTGTGCTTTTTGAAATTTGAAAATTGTGTACTGACTTGTATAGTAACTGTGCGTAATTTCAGTGTCCAATAATCGTTCTCTTAACGAAATCTTCTGTTCATTGTTAAGACTTGAAATTTAGAACATTTATGACCTGGTACACGTTATAACAACTTAAACAAAGGTCACATTTACAATTGCTATAACTCTCAAAGTATACGTTATTCATTATTGAAATTTGAAAATTATTTCGTGACGACTATAGTAACTATGCGTAATTTCAGTGTCTATAAACCATCGACAATCATCATTGTATTAACGAAATATTCTGTTTATTGTTATACAAGTATTTTAAAACAAATTGTACGCTGAAATAATATATATTTTTGCGGTCGTGTGCTTGGTCGTTGGGGGTGGATTTGTACATTTTATGCACGTGTGCTTGGGTGTTTTGGACGAGTTGCGTATTCGAGTGTTGTGTGTTTTTTAGGGGTAGTGTGCTTGATCGCCGGAGAATAGATAATATCTGTTTTCTTGCGTTCGGGTACATGGCTGTGGAGGGTGTACGGCGTAGACACAATAGAAGCTACAATTTTAAATTGATTTGTATAAAACTTAGAATGAGCATTATAATTGATAAGACAGAATTCATGTTCGATTTTGATAAATTTTCGATGAACGGTTTTTGAGTTATTGTCCCTGCCTCAATATTTGTTGTAGACACAATAGAAGCTACAATTTTCAATGGATTTGAATGAAACTTGGTATGAGCATTGGAATTGATAAGACGGGAGTCAAGTTCGATTTGGACGATTTTTCGATGAACGGTTTTTGATAGAGGGGGGGGGGGAACTACTATCTCGTAGTTCCGGGAAAGCACGGGCCTAGGAATCAGGCCTAATTTTTATTTCCTCGCACCGATCGGGATTCGAACCCACGGCACCTAGTCGCCTAGCAGATTTTTCGAACGGTTGTTGAGTTATTGCCCCTGCCTCTACATTTATTGAAGACACAATAGAAGCTACAATTTTCAATGGATTTTAATGAAACTTGATGTGAGCATTGGAACTGATAAAATTTTGTTCAAACTTCTAGCTTGGCCTCCAAGAACCTAATGTTGTAACTTCCAGTCTATAATAGCTAGGTGAAAAGTGAAAACTGTTTTATGAATAACTTGTCAATAAACGATTTGATTTAAATGATAAGCTTCGGCTGCCGTATTGGCCGCCATTTAAAATTTTGGTTATAATTCTTCAAGTCGTAATTCAGGTACTGTTTATTGACCGATTTCCATGAAATATAGCACATAGATACATTGGATTATTGTCTACCCCTCTATGAAGACTGCTTTTTATACGCCCAAATTATAATGTGAGTCTTCTATTTTATTGAACATTTACCTAAACATTGGACCCACTGCATCATAATTGATCATCATTTTATGAAACCATATTGGATTCCTGTCATGAGAAGAATGTTGGAGAAAGTTACTTAACAACTACCAAGGAAAGTGACATCACAGATTTTCAACTGACATTTCATGTGTGTCTGTCCCTGAGGAAGGGGGCCTTTGTCCTCTTGAAACATTTAGTTTTTCTTTACCGTAGCAAATTGTATTTATTGACTGTTTACCCACATTATAATGTGGTCGTAGATTGTCGTCACCCCTGCCTGTCCGTTTGTTCGTCTACAATTGCTTGTGAACGCGATAGAGACTACAGTTTTGTCGGATTTAAATGATACTTGCTGTGATCATTTATATTGATGAGATCTCGGACTAGTTCGATTTTGGCGATTTTTCGATGAATGGTTTTTGAGTTATTGCACTTGACTTGGTCAAAACGCGTCAAAATTGGCTTGTTAACGCGATAGAGACTACAGTTTTTATAGGATTTGAATGAAACTTGCTGTGATTATTTATATTGATGAGATCTTGGACAAGTTCGAAATTGGCGATTTTTCGACGAACGGTTTTGAGTTATTGCACTTGACTTAGTCAAAACGCGTCAAAATTGGCTTGTGAACGCGATAAGAGATAACAGTTTTCAATGGATTTGAATGAAACTTTCCGTGATTATTTATATTTAAGAGATCTCAGACAAGTTCGAAATTGGCGATTTTTCGATATACAGTTTTTGAGTTAATGCCCTTGATTAAGCCAAAACGTGTTGAAATTGGCTTGTAAACGCTATAGAGATCACAATTTCCATTGGATTTGAATGAAATTTTTGTCATTACATATATAGATGAGATCTTAAACAAGTTTGATAGTGACGATTTTTTAATGAACGTTTTTTGAGTTATTGCCTTTGACTTAGTCAAAAGGCGTCAAAAAAGACTTGTGAACTTCACAGAGACAACAGTTTTCATCTGATTTGAATGAAATTTGGTGTGATCATTTAAGTTGATGAGATCTTGGTCAAGTACAAAGTTGACGATATTTTGATAAACTGATTTTGAGTTATTGCACTTGACTTATTCAAAACACTGTAAAATTGCCTTGTGATTGCGATAGATAATAGAGTTTTCATCTGATTTGAATGAAATTTGATTTGATCATTTTTATTGCTGAGATCTTGAACAAGTTCAATATTTACTCATTTTCGATGAAATATATTTGAGTTATTGCCCTTGACTTAGTCCAAACTCATGAAAATAAGCTAGTAAATACAATAGAGGCTAGGTTTCATCTGATTTGAATCAAATTTGGTGTGAACATTTATATTGATGAGAACTTGGATTAGACCTAAATAATTTTGGAATTTCTGCCTGTGTTAAAACACAAAATATATTTTAAAGTGGGCGTATCTTGCTAGGCAACCACTTGTTTAATTTCGATATAAATATTTTTTATTCCTGGTAAAATAATGCAACAACCGCCAAAACTTTCAAGGCCCATATCTCGTGACTTTGACCTTTGGTGAACTTGTGACTGAACTAAAGTTGTTGCCCCTGACAAGTTCTATCTAATATTGATGTTTGTTGTACAATGTTTACTTCCGGTTTTATTCTCATTTGAAATTTACGCTTTTTAACTTTAAAGAGCTCTGTCACGTGACCTAATTTACATACGTTACGAATTCTTCTTTATACTTATTATGCGTGATCTATTCTTTCAAATTATATATAACAATATATATTTAAATCATAATTTAGCTTTTTCAAATTTGGAAATTTTGGAGTTAAAGTTATTATGTAACCATGTTTGTTAATTTTACAAGTAGAAAGTTCAATCAGGTCAATTGCAAATTTTAATTCTACACTTATGATGGAGGTCATAAACATAAGTTGAAAAAACAAAACTGTCATTAGAATTTCCCCACCAACCAAAGAAAGTATTAAAGTCTGTACCAGAAAATGGGTGGCCTCGGGCAAAGTAATTTATTATCTAAATGTTTTTAATTTACTTTTTTGTTGTTTAGCAAAGTTTATAAATATTGACAGTCTTATGCCATTAGTTGCTTACAGGTTGTTGAATCCTGTTTCTCTTTCTGTGGCAAATCTGTCTGATTTTAAAGAAACCAATATTAAATAATTTTGTCACATGAATTAAAAATAGAACCATTCACCAATGTAAGAAGTTCGAATGCAATTCGGTTAAATCCTTAACTCACGATTTGCAATTTAAAAATGAATTGCTAAAGTTGTCGAAATACGTTCAGGATTGTAAGCAATTTTAGTTTGTACTGTTTTTTGGAATTGAAAAGACATCTTTGACCTACGAAAATCTAAGTGACTAGGCTTCCGATTATCCAGAATTTTTTTAGGACCACTGATTAGTGTCGGAATTTGAAATAGACAGAATGTCGGAACACTCAGAGTACACTATATATGTTTATTATTAAATGCCCTTTGACAGCGCCTATAATTCTTTATCCTTTTCTTCTTACGTTTTAGAATCAATGGTATATATACGTTACAAGAGTAGAAAATAGACAGGTTAACCTGGCAAGATTTCAATCAGATATGAAACCAATGTCTCCAAACAATAATCCATGATAAAATATAGGCAAAATGAAAATATAGTCTATAATGAATATAGATATATTGACATAACAAATTTATATTACTTACAATACAAGTCTTCCAATTTAAAAAAAAAAAGTAGTATAAAAACTTACAAATATTCTTCATCTAATTTTTTCACAAATATTTCTGTGCAAGTTGGAGTATCCAATACTTTAAAAAATCTATCTGCACCACAACTTAATATGTGTCTTTTATCATCACTTACTAATAAACAGTTAACTCTATCCCGATGAACTGAAAGAAAAAAGCAGTCACCCAAAATAAATATAAAAAGGTGCCTCTAATATCAAATATTTTCTCAGACAAGCACAATCAAAAGAAAGAAAAACAGAGCCAAATATGGCACAGAGTAGGACGTTGATATTCTTGCAAATTGCAAGAAACCTAACCTTAAAAAAGGTAACCAAAGGTCAAGGTCACGAATTATGAGGTTTAAACGTTTTGACAATTACTGAAAAATTTCAACCGGAAATAAGAGAAAAGCAAAATTAAAGTAAAAAAATTCCTTCGCATATTTTTTTTGCGCAATCGATGGTTGTTTCTAGAAAATCTAAAATTATACAAAAAGATGTAACTCTGAGGTCTCATTCATTCATTCTCGAGACTTATAGAGAATATTTCGAAAACCGGGAGATGTCATTTATGTAAGTTTTTGTTTTGCTTTTTAATTTTCTACATTATTGTTAGCGTTATTTATTTAATACATATATATTTTTGCATTTTTCACTAATATTGTTCATCTTACTTTAATTTCCACACCCAATTTGTCGTCTTTTGCATACCTGGATCCCAATATGTTATGCTAGCATATCAAAATTAACACGTATTTAATGTCAACTGAGCATTCCCCGTCTAACCTAGACTTAATTTCATTATGCTCCGCAACTGATTGCCGTCAGCAGAGGCGTAGCGTACGGGGGGTGTGGGGCTGGGGGGGGGGGGGTGAAAATTGATAATTTGGACCAGTGGAAAAGACTTCCAAAATCGCGTGAGATGTATTCTCCGGGTTTTCTAGTTTGTAAAGTTTTCCGGAGAAGAACCCCCCCCCCCTCGCCACTGCAAGGGCCAAATACGAAGGCCTTTGGCCTGCAGGACTTGCCTTGGAAAAAATCGCCTTTCAGTCTCCCCTCTCAGGTATATTCTAAATACACCCCTGATTGATATGGTTTTCAAAGGTTTGGGATTTGCTATAACGATCGATTTCGTTCGCGTATAATGTATAGACTTAATAGTGCGAGTAAGTTATTTTTGCTCCGGAAGAACACGTGTTCGTCGGTAAAACTTAGACGTTACACCCCCCCAGTCAAAATGGTCACCACAAAAATACCATTTTGTTTTTATCTTAAATTTATTGACTCTGTTTCCGAATAGGCCAAATAACACGAATGTGGTGAGACGGGGTTTTTGCTGGATTCACGATTTGAAAATGTCCGTGGCTTATGAAGAACTGCTCTTGGAAGTTCATGGCAGAATAACCAATTTAGCCACAAAACTAGAGTGCAGACAATCACTTACAACTGATGCAAAATTCAAAATTGAATGTATATCTGGAATATTAGGAGTTATAAGCAAAGAAATGAAAAGAAATGAATGGAGTTTTACGTCCTACTTTTTGTGCCTTATGGGCTAATGAAGACGGGAAACGCTATGCAGTGTTCTATGAGCGAAATTTTGCCAGGACAGCGGCATTAGTCTGCTATTTTTCAATTTCCAACTGTCGAGGGATCTTTAACGTGCACAGCCTGTAGCGCATGGGGCCTCGGTTTATTGTCCCGTCCGAACGACTAGACGCTTTTCTATGCCAGTCCCTCCGATATGCATCACGGACAAGGGGAATCCGGGCTGAAAAATCTGAACCTGGAGGTTATCTTACCCACTAGCGTTGTTGGAAGTTCAGGGCATAGGTGATTGTCTGCAGGGCATACTGGATAGTTTGACCATAGTCTGGAAAAATTCCGAAGCACAGCCTGCGAACGTGTTGTATTTCTTTCTCGAAACTCGTAGAATAGAGACACGCAGATCAAAAAGTAACTGTAGATTTATTTTATCCAATAATGAATTCACAACGAAACCACATTAATCCAAATATAAGCACAATATGATAAGCACAAGGTATAATACACAAATTGTACATAAAGTAAGTAAAGTAAGTTAGTTTAATTGAATTTCTGGAAAAATAATCTCTTAAGTTCTAGAATAATCTGGGTCAATACTATAACACAAAGATTTTTATCAACCTCAACAACAGAAGGTTATACAGGCCGACCTAGGATATTAATTCCAGCAGAGCAATTAGAATATCTTATTTCCTCTGGCTTTAAAGTGAAAGAGATCTATTTGCCGTAAGTCACAGTACAATTAAAAGAAGACTGAAGGAAGAACTGTTGATGAAAATATAAAGTATTAGTATAGAGTTGCAGTCACAAACTAAAAATAAACGCGCGCCTTATTCCGAGTTATCTTTCCTTAATAGGTATTATTGTGTGTGAAAACATTTGTCTGGAAGCCACGCCTTTTGACGAGAAATGTTGAAAAAGATATTTCGAAAATGATTATACCAAAAAGATTATACCAAAAAATTTTTCGAAAATGATAATACCAAAATGATATTTCGAAAATGATATGTCGAAAATGATAATAAGAAACTGATATGTAAACGTGTAATAAGTGAGGAAATGACAAAAGACGTTTGTTTTAATATAATTCACTTACGCAATATGACTAAGTTGACGGTATCATAATAAGTATTTTTAACATTCTGAACATTTAAACATTGCATTACACAAATTAGCAGATCATCTTGTTTAGACCCAAAAACCCTTCCATAAAAGGCCACCAGATTATCTCTGACTGTGGTAGTGAGTCGTATGTCAGAAAACATTGATCATTTTTTACTACCACTAGCATGTCAACATCGAGCCTACCTAAGGAAACAACTGACTTTGTCAATAAAATAAAAAATCTACAAGTTCCTTCAAATGCTATTTTAATTTATATTGATGTCACTTCTATGTACACCAATATCGACAACAATACTGGCTTAATGGCAGTAAGCAAAGCTTTCAACAAAAACCCAGATCCAGACAGACCCGACGATGCAATTCTACAGCTTTTAGAGATTTGACTTAGCCGCAATGATTTCACATTTAATGGTAAAACATATCTACAAACTCCAGGTACTGCCATGGGCAAACGATTCTCCCCTTCGTACGCACACTTTTTCATGGCAGAGTGGGAACGCGAGGTATTACCCCTTTGTCCATTTGACCTACTTTTTGATGGACTCTTTTTTGATGACATTTTCATAGTTTGGACTTACTCCATAGAACAGTTTTGGCAATTCTTTGAAATCCTCAACAACCACCAAACGTCCATCAAACTAACAGCCAACGTCAGCCACAAAAGTATAGATTTTCTATACACCACTGTCTTCAAAGGAGATTCCATAGCAGAGACTAATAAACTAGATATTAAAGTATATTTCAAAGAAACCGACACTCATCAACTTTTGCATAAGAGCTCATTTCATCCAAAACAGACTATTTGTGGAATAATTAAGTCACAAGTTTAACGATTTCACCGAATTTGGTCTTCTGATATCAACCAAGCCTGCACGATTGTTTTCTCAAAACTGAAAGAGCGTGGATACTCTAAACGATTTTTACGAAACATAAATAATTCCACCTTAGCACAGATAACAGCTAAAAATAGACTTTATGCCGAAGTACCTCCAGGCTTAAGGAGTGCCCCGTGTATGTCAACCAGATGCAAAACATGTCCCTTTATATCAGAATTCATTATTTATATCAGAATAAATTATTTTCTAAGTACATGTAACTCGAATAAACGAATAAAAGAGACCCGATCCAAGAGCACCTAACATGTGAAAACTCGCATGTAATACAATTAATTTCATGTAAAAAATGTCCCCAAAAATATATTGGAGAAACAAAGAAGAAATTACGCACTCATTTTAATGCTCACAGATCAGATATTAAATTAAAAGATGACAAGCCTGTTTCTTATCATTTCAATCTTGACGACCATTCACTTGACAATCTCACCCTAACCCCAATTGAGCGCATAGAAATCGACTTCCCTGAAGATGAAACTACCAAATTCCGTCAATCTAGAGAAGCCCACTGGATTGAGACATTAAATACAGCAAGACCCATATGACTTAATATTCACCACAGTGTGGGCATTGCACCCTTTGTTGTCCCCTTCTATACAACCAGTAATAAAGCAAGAAAGATAGTTCATGCCCATTATAAGAGTCTTCAAGAAAAAATTTCCCCATGTCTTTAAGCAGAAAATGATAGTTGCATATTCCAAAAATCAAATCTTAACATAGGCACGCAAAGCGTGCAGATACGCCCTCCTCAGGCTTATCAGATAATGGGCAAAAATTCGAGTAAGGTGCAGGATCTGGGTTTTGAGAAAAAAATATCTATTTTCCTATTAAGTTGCATTTGCTATTTAGAAAAAAATCAGCTAAACTCAGATGAAAATTGGCTATTTTAGCAAAATAGCTGAATAGCTACATCAGAATAGCTGGGTAGCTATTTTAGCAGAATAGCTGATGGGCTATTTTAGACATGGAAGTTTTCTGAATTTATTTTGGTGGCTAATAGCTGCTATTTTAGCACAATAGAAGAATAGATACCTTAGAATAGCCATTTGACTATTTTAGCAGAATAGCTGAAAAGCCTAGTTAGAATAGCTGATGGACTATTTTAGACATGGGAGTTTTCTGAATTTATTTTGGTGGCTAATAGCCGCTATTTTAGCACAATAGCAGAATAGCCTAGTTAGAATAGCTGAAGGGCTATTTTAGACATGGACATTTTCTGAATTTATTTTGGTTGCTAATAGCCGCTATTTTAGCACAATAGCAGAATAGCTACCTTAGAATAGCCAGTTGGCTATTTTAGCAGAATAGCTGAATACCCTAGTAAGAATAGCTGATGGGCTATTTTAGACATGGGAGTTTTCAGAATTTATTTTGGTGGCTAATAGCTGCTACTTTAGTACAATAGCAGAATAGCTACCTTAGAATAGCCAGATGGTTATTTTAGCAGAATAGCTGAATAGCCTAGTTATAATAGCTGATGGGCTATGAAGTTTTCTGAATTTTTTTTTGGTGGCTAATAGCCGCTATTTTAGCAGAATAGCCGAATAGCCAAATTAGAATAGCTAGTTGGCTATTTGAGCAGAATAGCTGAATAGCCTAGTTTGAATAGCTGAATGGCAATTATAGACATGGAAGTTTTCTGAATTTATAATCTATTTCATAGTGTGGGATATATTTCATAAAATAAAGGGTAATCTATAGATCTATTTCACAGTGTGGGATATTATTTATAAAATAAAGGGTATTCTATAGATATGTTTCATAGTGGGGGATATTATTTATAAAATAAAGGGTAATCTATTTCATAGTGTGGGATATATGGATATATTTTATAAAATAAAGGATAATGTATAGATATATTTCCATTGAAAATTGTAGCTTCTTTTATGTCTACAGCAAATATAGAGGCAGGGGCAATAACTAAAAAAACGCTCTTTGAAAGGAAAGGTCAAAATCGAACTTAACAGCTGTCTTATAAATTCCATCCAGAAACCAGCTCTCTATCATGTCCACAAAAAATTGAAGAACAATGGCAGGCCGCTTTTAAGAAAAAGGGCAATAACTCATATTAAATATTTTTCGATTTTGCTGATTTTCAATAGGGTTCATCCTTGGGTTATAACAACACTCACACCAAGTTTCATCCAAATTCATCAAGAATACAGCTCTCTAACGTGTACAAAAAGAATTCAAGAACAAGGGCAATAACTCATAGAAAATATTTTTCCTTTGGTCTGATTTTTAATAGGGTTCATCCTTGGGTGAGTACATAGACTCACACTAAGTTTTGTTAAAATCCATCAACAATTGTGAACAGACAGACAGACGGGGCTACGACTATATACGCCCACATTAATGTGTATCCATATAAAAAAATCGTCAAGTTAGAACATGTCCAAGTTATTATGGATGTTATCTTACACACAAATTCCAAAGGAAAATACCACATTACAAAATTTATAACGTTTCAAAAACAAGAGAAATCACTTATATTACATATTTCTTGATTTTTCTGATAATATTACCTGATACACACACTTGTAAATATATAAATTCCTTTACCTGTTATTTGATTGCTCATGTACAAATCCTTTGATAATGTCAAATCCCAGATACAAAGATGGCCGTCTTTAGTACCAGAAACAAGAAATGTCACTGGATCATCAAGAGCAAAACATGTTACACCACTATCATGATCTAATTGAGACTGAAATGAAAGCAATTATGTGTTGTAATCTAGTCATGGTAGGCCTACTTTATCAGTATACAAAGGGAGCAAAGACTACTTGTCTTTTATTTAGCGTGTCCATTAAAATCTAAAAAGTTTATTTTACTACCATTGAAAAATTGAAGGCCTGCATGTGACATCCAATAACTGAACCTTACACTTAAACCCTTGACCATCAGCAAGCACTGAACTCACTGAGCTATCACGGCTACATAACTTAAGTGAAGAGAAACCTTTTGATGCAAAGGTTCATCTGATCCAAATGCTTTTAATATCTTGGTAGAGACATTGACTTCATTCCAAAATAATGAATATTTTTTGAAGATCAATTATGTTAGCTTTCATTATGAAAAAATTTGTGTAAAGGAGTGAAAGGATTTGATATGGGTCAATTAATAGTAATTAAAACCTTATTAATATGTGTTTTAACAGATCAAACTTACATAATATTGAGGAGAATTAAAAGTATTTGATGATAAATCATGTTCATACAGCCAAATCTAAAACAAAGATAAATGTATTATAAACATTGATATGATACATCTCAGACAATGGTTTAAGTAAGATCCTTCAAAACAATAACTTAAGTAAAAGTATATTTCTTACTTATTAATTGATTACAAAATATTTATAAGTAACAGGACTGACCTTAATAGTTGAGTCCCAAGAAGCTGTATATAAAAAATCTGATCTCCATATAATACATGATACTGAAAAGTTAACAATAAGTTATTGTCTAGCAAGATATGCCCACTTATCTTATAAATTTCCAGTATGTCAAAAGTGATCGTCAATATGTGTCCAAAAATGTAACTGTGTAACTACAAGATATTGATAATGTATTTGTAGAATCGTATTTAAATCGATATTGTAAAAGATCTTGTGGAACTAAAGCTACACACAAATTGTCATATAACCCTTTAAACATATTGTCACCTCTATTTTGTACACAAGTCACAATTTATAATATCATTTGATTGTAAAATATTAACAAATACTTCCATAAAACACAAGAAGCCTAATTTCATCCAATTTAGGTAAAACAGGTTATCTCAAACAGAAAAAATATCATTATCAGTCTGATTGTCATGAGAGAATTTATTAACTTCCACATATCTAAAAAATCTTAACATAGAGTGGTTTAAACCCAATAGAATTGCTAAAGGCCACCCAATTATCTCAATTCAACCAATGAGTTTAATCAGACACCCTTGGATTTAAATGAAATTCGGTACACATATCAATATTTATAAGATAAGCCACTATACCAAATTTTGTGAAAATCGAATAAGTAGAAGCTGAGAAATTGATATTTGAATTTTTCAATTTTTTGAGAAAATTGACCTCGAGGTCAAAGTTCAAATCTCAATATCTCTGCAACTAATGGCAACACAATTTAGAGATTGGTATTTTTTTTTACATTGGGATTTTCAAAATACAATTTTTTAAACAATCAGATCATAATTTCATAAAATGACCTTTCAACTTGACCTTTGACCCCTCAGTTAACCTTGTAGGAAAATAAATTGACCTTTGACCTTTTGTCAAAACATCTTTTAACATTTTGTTTGTAATATATGCAAAAATCATAGAAATAATATTTTTAGTTTTTGAGTAAATAAGATTCTGTTATTCCATACATCATATGATTCCAATAAAAATAGCTTATTATCTTCATTATATGTAGGCTCCTGAGAGTTATTTCCCTTACTCCATGCGAATGAAATTGTAAACCCCATATTTGCCTTCTGCCTTTAGTATGCCTTTTGTGTAAACATGGAAGAAGCAAATTGTAGCTTTTTTTCTAATTCGATTCCTTGCCACTTGAAGAACCACATATGCACAGTTGGAATTAGAAGTGTTACAAACTTGGAAGAAAAGAGCCTATTGATATTAAGAAGTGGTGAACATCAAAACCATCTCCCATACCATGAACTAATTCTTTTGAAGAAATTTACCACTTTACAGAAGAAATGTTGTGATCCATTTTCTAAGCAGCAAAAGCCAAGAGCCAAGTCTCTGAAAATTATAAGTGATGAACTTTTTCAATCTGCAAGATAGCAAGATAATGTCAACATAGTTCCAGGTACAAAGGTTTGTATAGAATGTTACTTGCGGCTGAAGTCTACAACAGGACCAATAGAAGACAAAACGGATATTTTGATGGAAAATGATTTTGAGTATGAGGTTGCTGTTGAAACTGAAAAATCAAGTTCACCTCAGAAAGAAAATGTACTATATGTATATGATGTTAATGCCGCATTGTCCTATCTTGATGGTATACCTGTGAGGTGTCGTAAGTGTTAATTTTTATTTTCAGGGAATCTTCCTTCCTCTTCAAAAAAAGTAAATGCCACTAAGAACTTAAAATTAGCAACTTAAACATTAAAGCGTAAACTTGAAGATTCTTACGATGTTAAATTTGAAGATACGTAAATGTTATTGTATTGAAAGACAAGTTAGATTAGAAATTATATCAGAGTTTGCTAAATGAGCTAAAAGAAAAATTCCATCCATCACAATCATATCATGAACGAGTATGCCTACTAAGGAATGAGGATGGTATGAAGGATCACATCCAAAGAGACTTGTTTTTTCAAATCTCAAAGAAATTGTATGCTTCTTGGAAATCTGAGAATGAAGAAATAGTTGGGTTTTTAACTTTTGCTTCCTTGAGACCAAAATGGTGTGTTCTTGCAGGCTCATCAGGAACTCATGCAGTCTGTGTGTGTAAGCATCATCAGAATCCAAAATTAATGGTTGAGGCTATACTGAACAACTACACTGTCCATGATCTTATGAGTTTTTGTGTTTGCATTACTGACAAGGAAACATGTATGATGGGCACTTGTAAATAGGAAAGGACAAACTACTAAATTTTCTCCGTTCTTGTGAAGAACTTACTGATATTGATCAAGTTACTTATAAACAGTGGATTAGCATTGGCAAAACGGTATTAAAAACTGTAGACAAGGAAGAATTTTTGAAAACCTCTCAGAAAAAATATGCAATCTTACTCGCCATAGCTTCATTGCAAAATCACAGTCATCATATATGAAACTCTGTTCTTGTGAAGAACTTACTGATATTGATCAAGTTATTTATAAACAGTGGATTAGCACTGGCAAAACGGTATTAAAAACTGTAGACAAGGAAGAATTTTTTGAAAACCTCTCAGAAAAAATATGCAACCTTACTCGCCATAGCTTCATTGCAAAATCATAGTCATCATATATGAAACATATATTTTACACAGGCAACAAAAAATTGTTTTTAAATTAATTCTTGGTTCTAAGTATAATACTGATTTGTCACTGAATCTTAAAAGGCTTAATATTTTTGACATTAAAACCAGGCATAATTTTAATTCGTATAAATTTATGTATAAAACTCTGAACAACTTGTCTCCTTCCTACCTTTCAAGCCTCTTGAGCTATAAACAGACGCCTTATTCTAGCATAAATTCAAAACTTGTGGTGCAAAAACCACGAATCAATTTGATTAAACAAAGTATTAAATACAAAGTATCAATTTTATGGAATGGTCTAGACGAAAATATTAAATCAGCATCAGATTTTAAGACTTTTCGAAGGATGATTCTTGGTAATCTTTCATTAACATAAGCATACTTCCTGTTACACGGGTATTCTTTTCACCAACTATAGGCTTACTTGCTGATGGCTATCTTAACAATTGTGTTTCTCCATGATTTAATGATTTAAGTAATTTATTAATTTTATTTTTCCCTTTCCCACAGGTATATCACCACCAACAATTCTATTTTGCCCTAACTTGAACCATTTTGAAAATCTAAATTACTACTGTCGGGGGATGAGTAAACATCCTTAAAGCTGGTCTTGAGCATGGACAAATCCTACCTCCCCCTCCATAGAAAATAAGAACATAAAATGGAGTAGGGTTGGGTAGCCCGCTCGCAGCACATGCACTGACGCTTTGGCAATTCTTTTTTCTTTTTCTTTTTTTTTTTTTTTTCTTTTTTTTTTTTATGTATGTTTTGATGTCTGATCGTCTCATGCAGATATACTTGTCTATTCCTTGGTTTTTGTGGTCATGTACTTGATCGCAGAATGATGAATCTGTCCATTTTATACACATGTACTTGTGGCAATATAAATTTATATACGCCCACACGTAAGATGGGCGTATATTGTAATCGCCCTGTCGGTCCGTCCGTCGGTCCGTCCGCCGGAAGATAAATCTGTCCATTATTTACACATGTAATTGTGTATTTTAAAATAAATTGTACGTTGAAATAATACGTGATATTTTGCGGTCGTGTGCATGGCCGCGGGAACTATATATTACATCCATTTTATAAACTAATTCATTCATGCACATGTACTTGTGTATTTTTAAACAAATTGTACGTGGAGTATTGTATATTTATTTTGTGGTCATGTACTTGATCGCCGGAACATATCTCTGTCCATTTGATACACATGTACTTGTGTATTTTTAGTATTTCAGACGAATTGTATATTGAGATATTATGTATTTTCGATTTTTTTTGATTTTTTTTATTTTATTTTTTTTTTTTTTTCCCAATGTATTGCCCCATGGGCTGAATGTGAGACAGGACCATGTCCTTGTGTATTGGGCCTAATTCTGACCCATGTAAAATAAAGAGTTTATTATTATTATTATAACATCTTAAGGAAAACTGAGATCATTCTGCAGGGAGCCTTTTCTGAAAATTTCACCTTCACTGTACAGGACGAAATTCAGAGCTACCACTGGGAGAATCAGCAAGCTACACTACACCCTTTTGTGGCTTATCATAGAGATATTCAGGGAAAACTTGAACATCGTAACATTTGCATCGTAAGTGATTCTATGGACCACTCAACTACAGCCGTTTTTGCCTTCTTAATGGTAGTTAGTTATTCTTTCCTGAAATCTGAGTTTCGAGATGTAAAAAAGTCCATTATTTCACAGACAGTGGTGCGGAACAATATAAAAATAAGAATAACTTCATTAATGAAGATGATTTTTAAAATATCTGCAGAATGGAATTTTTTTGCTACTAGCCATAGTAAAAGTGCTTGTATTGGGGGCACAATTAAGCGTCTTGTTACTAAAGCAAGTTTACAACGACCTTACAATAATCAAATTTTAAATGTAGCAGACATCATGAAATTTGCAGAAGAAAATATACATGGCATTTAACTTTTCAACATCCCTCCTACATCTATAACGCAAGCCAGAGCATTCTTAAAACCACGATTTGAATGTGCAGTAACTATAAATGGGACTCAGGGCTATCATCGATTTGTACTCATTTCTTCAAGTGAGTTGTATGCGTTCCATACTAGTTTTCAGACTTCACCAGTTACAGTTAGTGTATCAAATGTTGTCAAGATTTTGTTTCTTGTATGTATGAATCGTTATTATGGATTGCTTTGGAAGGATCAGATGAATTTGAAGATTATAAAATGAAATTCTTGCACCCTCACTACCCTTCTCGACAATTCCACTTCCCAACACCAGCTGATACCTGTTGGGTAGAATTCATCAATGTCATCTGTAAAATAGAGCCTCTATCTGTTACATCATCATCTTTACAAACTTTTAGACTATCAGATGAAGATTTCAAAAAGTTGGAAAAGGGCCATCTTCAAAATAGGTTCTAATGTGAGAGTTATGTGTTTGAATGTAATTGTGTATATATGTTCAAAAAGCTAGAATCAATTATTTTTCCAAGTTAAATGTGAATGCTATGGAGAGGAATTGGATTTTAATTCGTAATTTCTGCTTCTTCACAAAGAATATAGGTAATATTAAGGAGGTTGGAGCGTATTGTTTGTGCGCATCCCACTGCGCATGTGTGTCGCGAGAAACTACAGACGGAGTCACGTCTCATATATTGTGCCCCACCCCTACAGAAATAACGCCCTCTATCTCAAAAAATAAGTCGGTGACCTATGCTTAATTTTGCATTTTCTCAATACTGATACTTTAAGCTACCACCATGCAAAAAATTAGCAACTTCTAATTTAATTAGGTTATTCGCTCCAACCTCCTTAATTTAACGTTAGTTCTGTTAGCATTTTTAAAACTAATTTACTACAAAACTAAAAACACTACCTTGGTTATTTTTTCATTTGTTATGGATAAAATGTTAAAAAAAAAATGGTGGAAAGTTCAAAGGTCAAATGTTTTTCCTTCAAGGTCATCAGAGGGGTCAAAGGTCAAGTAAAAAGGTAATTTTATGAAAATATGATCTGATTGTATAAAAAAAGATATTTTTAAAATCTCAGTGTTATGACCTTTCCAAAAATACCAATCTCTAAATTGTGTTGCCATTAGTTGCAGAGATATTGGGATTTGAACTTTTACCCTGAGGTCAATTTTCTCGAAAACGAGAAAAATTCAAATACTAATTTCTAATCTTCTACTTATCAGATTTTCATAAAATTTGGTATAGTGGATCTAATAAATATTAATATGTGTACCAAATTTCATTTAAATCTAAGGGGGTGTGGTTAAAATTTTATTGCAGTGCGTTCAATCGAACGCACTGCTTTGTTTTCGAAATGACTATTTTTTTTTTTTTTGTCTCTTTCTGGTCACGCTCCCCAGCCATATCTGCAAATGTCTTACACAATCTGGCGTGATATTGTAACGTAATCTAGTGCTCATTGTTGTTTAAATGTAAAATGACGCATTTTTGTTCTACCGGAAATGACGTAGAACGTCACAAATTTTATTTTTGTTTACTAACTTACGGCTTGTTTTTTTATCCAATCTGGTTCGGACTTTTTTTATTTACTACTTATAACTTAGATTTACATAATAGCAGTTTAAAAATTTTGAAATTTTTACTTTTGTTGCTGACTTTTGAATTTTAAAATTTAACACTTTTTCTAACTTTTGCAATTTTGATTAGATCGAAATCAATATTTGCAGTTAGATAAACATTTTTCTTGTCAAGAAAAATCTGTTTTCAAAATGTCAACATCACTTCCGGTTTCGGCGTCATACGTCGCTAAACTTTGAATTTTCACTTCCGGAATTCTAAAGATATTTGAATTTTTTTTTTTGCAATTAGTTACTATTAACCCATAATGATTTAATAATTAACCAAAATTGAACCGGAAGTAACAGATCAGTCGCCATCATTAAACCACTTACTTTTGTAAAGTGAAAAATTGGGCCTTAGGGGTTAATCGGACAATTGTAATTTTGATGTCTATGTAATCTTCAATCGATTGCTAACAATTCTTAGGAAGCCGAATTTTGAATTTCGATTTAGCTTACCTTTCATTTCCGGTTCTTTTTTTTCACTCAGTGCCTAATTTTCCAACGTTCATATATCGTGACCTTGACCTTTGGTGACCATGTGACCTGCACAAAAGTTGTTGCCCTTGTCGAGATCTATCCATTGATGTCTTCATTTGTGTTGTGCAATGTCAACTTCCGGTTTTACAGCCATTTGAAAATTGCACGTTTTAACTTCAAAGAGCTCTGTCACGTGACCTAATTTACATACGTCAAAATTTCTTTCATGTCCTTATTACGCGTAATTTATTCTTTCCAATGGTGTATAACACTTTATATTTTGATCAAAATTGCGCTTTTTAATATTTGAAAATTTTGTTCTTAGTTCTATATTAATTGTGCGTGATTTATGAAAAAGCACGTGTTTTTTTAAAATTTACGTCTTATTTTTTCACAAAAATTGGTACATGAGTAGACAAAAAAATTACCATCAAAGATTCCGATAAAACATTTTCCGAAATTAGCCGGAAATGTCCGAAAATGACCAAAAAATGTAGAAAATCACAGAAATCAGAATTTACGGATTAAATTTTTGCACAAACTTGCAATTTTATTATTCCACAGAATTAGTACCATCAATATCTTCATTTTGTACGTATGCCGTATATGCAAATTCCTAACCGTTTGATCGCCATCTTGAAATATGCAAATTATTGGAAAAATACTACTCGTCCGCCATTTTTAATCCTATTTTTTTCAGACTTGTTTTAAAATATAATTTGGATAATTATCTAGGTCCTCTAGTGGCATATTTTTCAATTTTAAATTTGTCTTTGGACCAGGTCCTGCCAAAGTTTTTCAAAACTGACTTCCGTTTGAAAGTTCATAACTTTTGAACTCTACCATATGCATCCTTTTGATCTCAAAACAACATCACCAGAGAGGCATAGAAGACAAGGACGACCTTGACATAGCTTGAAAAGAATAAGACTGAAAGAGCTAGGAAGGATTGGCAAGACCTGGAATGAAGCAAAAAGAACAGCTCATAACAGAGTGAGATGGAGAAGTCTGTAGCAGCCCTATTCTCCGCAAGGAACGAAGAGGACTAACTTACTAATATGCATCCTTTATTTTTCTGCACAATCATCTTCATTGGCTAAAGGTTCATATGATACCTTGATTTCTAATTTTAGTAAAGAACATTTGGTTTAATAGGGATCCAAAAATTGGTAATTTGCATATTTCTCGTATCTTCAGATGGTTATATCTCATGAACAAGACTCTTGGCAACATTCTAATTGACATTATTGTGATGTGATTTTCATCAGCTTTCTAACAATATCTTTATTTTAGCTATAGACCGAAAACTGATGAAAATACGCCTAGTAGAAAATAAGCGATTTTAACATTCATATTTTTTTTATATTTAGTTCTATTTAACTTAAAAACAAAATTCGAACAGATTTATAATGTGCAAATTCCCAGCTTTCAAGCAATATATAAATCAATATGTATAAATAAAAATTGCGAAAAGTTTAAGAATAAAATTACACTCTAATTAAACAGATATAAATGCAACAGGTCATAAAGTCTGATTGTGTTAATTTCTTATCTTTTGGTCAAGACACAAATTTTGACATTTCCAGTTCAAGTATCCAAACCAATCAAAACAAGTTATTAGACTTTGTGGGCGTGGTTAAGCCCAGATATTTTACATCACTGTGTGTATTTTTCTTTCAATCGAAATAGGGTCTCGGAGGATCAGTCAATATGTGTTATTTTGATGGACATGTATATAGAATCTATAACCGATTGCCGAAATTTATATGGAAACTGATTTTTGAATTTTTAATTTGATTTTAATTTAATTACAATTAAGAATTAAAAAAACTTCGAAGGTGTATATTGTGACGTTGACCTTTGGCGATCTTTATACCTGTACATATGTGATACGTTCTATCCAATGACATATTAAGCTTTATAGCAAAATGTAAACTTTCGGTTTATCGGCAATTCACAAATTTTGACATTTCCAGTTGAAGTTTCCAAAACAAGTCAATGGACTTTGTGGGCGTGGTTAAGCCCAGATATTTTTACATCACAAACCTTAATGATTGCCAGTCTATCAAATGCCACGTGTTAAATCATGAATAAATCAACTCTCCCAATAATCGCAAAATCAATCTACATTCTATCCTTAAATGACAGCCAGGAGACCAACAAATTCTAAATAGCTCGAAAGCTGCAGAACTGTTACAAACAGGTCTAGTTATTCTTTCCAATGGTGTATAACATTTGATATTTGATCAAAATTGCACGTTTTAAATTTGCAAATTTTGTAATTTCTTCTATACTAACTATGTGTATTTTTCTTTAAATCGAAATAGGGTCTCGGAAGATAATTCAATTTGTGTTATTTTGATGTACATGTATATAGAATCTATTGCCGAAATATATATGGAAACCGATTTTTGAATTGTTATTTTGATTTTGATTTTTTTACGATTAAAAATTAATCCAGTTAAAATGAAGCTGCACAAATTGTTACAAACAGGTCTAGTTATTATTATGGAATTGGATATTATAAATGCAACGTTTCACCCATGCAATAGAAGGGACGCGCACTGCCTTGGTACCGTCTAATTTTTTTTTTGTCTCTTTCTGGTCACGCTCCCCAGCCATAACTGCAAATGTCTTACACAATCTGGCGTGATATTGTAACGTAATCTAGTGCTCGTTGTTGTTTAAATGTAAAATGACGCATTTTTGTTCTACCGGAAATGACGTAGAACGTCACAAATTTTATTTTTGTTTACTAACTTACGGCTTGTTTTTTTATCCAATCTGGTTCGGACTTTTTTTATTTACTACTTATAACTTAGATTTACATAATAGCAGATTAAAAATTTTGAAATTTTTACTTTTGTTGCTGACTTTTGAATTTTAAAATTTAACACCTTTTCTTACTTTTGCAATTTTGATTAGATCGAAATCAAAATTTTCAGTTAGATAAACATTTTTCTTGTCAAGAAAAATCTGTTTTCAAAATGTCGACATCACTTCCGGTTTCGGCGTCATACGTCGCTAAACTTCCAATTTTCACTTCATGAATTCTCAAGATATTTGAATTTTTTTTTTTTTTGCAATTAGTTACTATTAACCCATAATGATTTTATAATTAACAAAAATTGAACCGGAAGTAGCAGATCAGTCGCCATCATTAAACCACTTACTTTTGTAAAGTGACAAATTGGGCCTTAGGGGTTAATCGGACAATTGTAATTTTGATGTCTATGTAATCTTCAATCGATTGCTAACAATTCTTAGGAAGCCGAATTTTGAATTTCGATTTAGCTTACCTTTCATTTCCAGTTCTTTTTTTTCACTCAGTGCCTAATTTTCCAACGCTCATATATCGTGACCTTGACCTTTGGTGACCATGTGACCTGCACAAAAGTTGTTGCCCTTGTCGAGATCTATCCATTGATGTCTTCATTTGTGTTGTGCAATGTCAACTTCCGGTTTTACAGCCATTTGAAAATTGCACTTTTTAATTTCGAAGAGCTCTGTCACGTGACCTAATTTACATACCTCAAAATTTCTTTTATGTCCTTATTACGCGTAATTTATTCTTTCCAATGGTGTATAACACTTTATATTTTGATCAAAATTGCGCTTTTTAATATTTGAAAATTTTGTTCTTAGTTCTATATTAATTGTGCGTGATTTATGAAAAAGCACGCGTTTTTTTTCAAATTTACGTCTTATTTTTTCACAAAAATTGGTAGATGAGTAGACAAAAAATTATCATTAAAGATTCCGATAAAACATTTTCCGAAATTAGCCGGAAACGTCCGAAAATGACCCAAAAATGTAGAAAATCACAGAAATCGGATATTTCGGATTATATTTTTGCACAAACTTGCAATTTTATTATTCCACAGAATTAGTACCATCAATATCTTCATTTTGTATGTATGCCGTTTGATCGCCATCTTGAAATATGCAAATTATTGGAAAAATACTACTCGTCCGCCATTTTTAATCCTATTTTTTTCAGACTTGTTTTAAAATATAATTTGGATAATTATCTAGGTCCTCTAGTGGCATATTTTTCAATTTCAAATTTGTCTTTGGACCAGGTCCTTTTCAAAACTGACTTCCGTTTGAAAGTTCATAACTTTTGAACTCTACCATATGCATCCTTTTGATCTCAAAACAACATCACCAGAGAGGCACTGGACTGGAATCCCCAAGGGCATAGAAGACAAGGACGACCTTTATATAGCTTGAAAAGAATAAGACTGAAAGAGCTAGGGAGGATTGGCAAGACCTGGAATGAAGCAAAAAGAACAGCTCATAACAGAGTGAGATGGAGAACGTCTGTAGCAGCCCTATGCTCCGCAAGGAACGAAGAGGACTAACTTACTAATATGCATCCTTTATTTTTCTGCACAATCATCTTCATTGGCGAAAGGTTCATATGATACCTTGATTTCTAATTTTAGTAAAGAACATTTGGTTTAATAGGGATCCAAAAATTGGTAATTTGCATATTTCTCGTATCTTCAGATGGTTATATCTCATGAACAAGACTCTTGGCAACATTCTAATTGACATTATTGTGATGTGATTGTCATCAGCTTTCTAACAATATCTTTATTTTAGCTATAGACCGAAAACTGATGAAAATACGCCTAGTAGAAAATAAGCGATTTTAACATTCATATTTTTTTATATCTAGTTCTATTTAACTTAAAAACAAAATTCGAACAGATATATAATGTGCAAATTCCCAGCTTTCAAACAATATATAAATCAATATGTATAAATAAAAATTGCGAAAAGTTTAAGAATAAAATTACACTCTAATTAAACAATATAAATGCAACAGGTCATAAAGTCTGATTGTGTTAATTTCTTATCTTTTGGTCAAGACA
>JAUJPP010000007.1:33846379-33919009 GCA_030562195.1 Nipponacmea schrenckii
CGATCTTTATACCTGTACATATGTGATACGTTCTATCCAATGACATATTAAGCTTTATAGCAAAATGTAAACTTTCGGTTTATCGGCAATTCACAAATTTTGACATTTCCAGTTGAAGTTTCCAAAACAAGTCAATGGACTTTGTGGGCGTGGTTAAGCCCAGATATTTTTACATCACAAACCTTAATGATTGCCAGTCTATCAAATGCCACGTGTTAAATCATGAATAAATCAACTCTCCCAATAATCGCAAAATCAATCTACATTCTATCCTTAAATGACAGCCAGGAGACCAACAAATTCTAAATAGCTCGAAAGCTGCAGAACTGTTACAAACAGGTCTAGTTATTCTTTCCAATGGTGTATAACATTTGATATTTGATCAAAATTGCACGTTTTAAATTTGCAAATTTTGTAATTTCTTCTATACTAACTATGTGTATTTTTCTTTAAATCGAAATAGGGTCTCGGAAGATAATTCAATTTGTGTTATTTTGATGTACATGTATATAGAATCTATTGCCGAAATATATATGGAAACCGATTTTTGAATTGTTATTTTGATTTTGATTTTTTTACGATTAAAAATTAATCCAGTTAAAATGAAGCTGCACAAATTGTTACAAACAGGTCTAGTTATTATTATGGAATTGGATATTATAAATGCAACGTTTCACCCATGCAATAGAAGGGACGCGCACTGCCTTGGTACCGTCTAATTTTTTTTTTGTCTCTTTCTGGTCACGCTCCCCAGCCATAACTGCAAATGTCTTACACAATCTGGCGTGATATTGTAACGTAATCTAGTGCTCGTTGTTGTTTAAATGTAAAATGACGCATTTTTGTTCTACCGGAAATGACGTAGAACGTCACAAATTTTATTTTTGTTTACTAACTTACGGCTTGTTTTTTTATCCAATCTGGTTCGGACTTTTTTTATTTACTACTTATAACTTAGATTTACATAATAGCAGATTAAAAATTTTGAAATTTTTACTTTTGTTGCTGACTTTTGAATTTTAAAATTTAACACCTTTTCTTACTTTTGCAATTTTGATTAGATCGAAATCAAAATTTTCAGTTAGATAAACATTTTTCTTGTCAAGAAAAATCTGTTTTCAAAATGTCGACATCACTTCCGGTTTCGGCGTCATACGTCGCTAAACTTCCAATTTTCACTTCATGAATTATCAAGATATTTGAATTTTTTTTTTTTTTTGCAATTAGTTACTATTAACCCATAATGATTTTATAATTAACAAAAATTGAACCGGAAGTAGCAGATCAGTCGCCATCATTAAACCACTTACTTTTGTAAAGTGACAAATTGGGCCTTAGGGGTTAATCGGACAATTGTAATTTTGATGTCTATGTAATCTTCAATCGATTGCTAACAATTCTTAGGAAGCCGAATTTTGAATTTCGATTTAGCTTACCTTTCATTTCCAGTTCTTTTTTTTCACTCAGTGCCTAATTTTCCAACGCTCATATATTGTGACCTTGACCTTTGGTGACCATGTGACCTGCACAAAAGTTGTTGCCCTTGTCGAGATCTATCCATTGATGTCTTCATTTGTGTTGTGCAATGTCAACTTCCGGTTTTACAGCCATTTGAAAATTGCACTTTTTAATTTCGAAGAGCTCTGTCACGTGACCTAATTTACATACCTCAAAATTTCTTTTATGTCCTTATTACGCGTAATTTATTCTTTCCAATGGTGTATAACACTTTATATTTTGATCAAAATTGCGCTTTTTAATATTTGAAAATTTTGTTCTTAGTTCTATATTAATTGTGCGTGATTTATGAAAAAGCACGTGTTTTTTTTCAAATTTACGTCTTATTTTTTCACAAAAATTGGTAGATGAGTAGACAAAAAATTATCATTAAAGATTCCGATAAAACATTTTCCGAAATTAGCCGGAAATGTCCGAAAATGACCCAAAAATGTAGAAAATCACAGAAATCGGATATTTCGGATTATATTTTTGCACAAACTTGCAATTTTATTATTCCACAGAATTAGTACCATCAATATCTTCATTTTGTATGTATGCCGTTTGATCGCCATCTTGAAATATGCAAATTATTGGAAAAATACTACTCGTCCGCCATTTTTAATCCTATTTTTTTCAGACTTGTTTTAAAATATAATTTGGATAATTATCTAGGTCCTCTAGTGGCATATTTTTCAATTTCAAATTTGTCTTTGGACCAGGTCCTTTTCAAAACTGACTTCCGTTTGAAAGTTCATAACTTTTGAACTCTACCATATGCATCCTTTTGATCTCAAAACAACATCACCAGAGAGGCACTGGACTGGAATCCCCAAGGGCATAGAAGACAAGGACGACCTTTATATAGCTTGAAAAGAATAAGACTGAAAGAGCTAGGGAGGATTGGCAAGACCTGGAATGAAGCAAAAAGAACAGCTCATAACAGAGTGAGATGGAGAACGTCTGTAGCAGCCCTATGCTCCGCAAGGAACGAAGAGGACTAACTTACTAATATGCATCCTTTATTTTTCTGCACAATCATCTTCATTGGCGAAAGGTTCATATGATACCTTGATTTCTAATTTTAGTAAAGAACATTTGGTTTAATAGGGATCCAAAAATTGGTAATTTGCATATTTCTCGTATCTTCAGATGGTTATATCTCATGAACAAGACTCTTGGCAACATTCTAATTGACATTATTGTGATGTGATTGTCATCAGCTTTCTAACAATATCTTTATTTTAGCTATAGACCGAAAACTGATGAAAATACGCCTAGTAGAAAATAAGCGATTTTAACATTCATATTTTTTTATATCTAGTTCTATTTAACTTAAAAACAAAATTCGAACAGATATATAATGTGCAAATTCCCAGCTTTCAAACAATATATAAATCAATATGTATAAATAAAAATTGCGAAAAGTTTAAGAATAAAATTACACTCTAATTAAACAGATATAAATGCAACAGGTCATAAAGTCTGATTGTGTTAATTTCTTATCTTTTGGTCAAGACACAAATTTTGACATTTCCAGTTAAAGTATCCGAACCAATCAAAAACTTTGTGGGCGTGGTTAAGCCCAGATATTTTACATCACTGTGTGTATTTTTTTTTCAATCGAAATAGGGTCTCGGAGGATCAGTCAATATGTGTTATTTTGATGGACATGTATATAGAATCTATAACCGATTGCCGAAATTTATATGGAAACTGATTTTTGAATTTTTAATTTGATTTTGATTTTTTTTACGATTAAAAATTATAAAAACTTCGAAGGTGTATATTGTGACGTTGACCTTTGGCGATCTTTATACCTGTACAAATGTGATACGTTCTATCCAATGACATATTAAGCTTTATAGCAAAATGTAAACTTTCGGTTTATCGGCATTTAAAAATTGCGAATATTTCCTATAAAACGGTCAATTCACAAATTTTGACATTTCCAGTTGAAGTTTCCAAAACAAGTCATTGGACTTTGTGGGCGTGGTTAAGCCCAGATATTTTTACATCACAAACCTTAATGATTGCCAGTCTATTAACAAGCTCAAATGTCACGTGTTAAATCGTGAATAAATCATCTCTCCCAATAATCGCAAAATCAATCTTAAATGACAGCCAGCAGACCAACAAATTCTAAATAGCTCGAAAGCTGCAGAACTGTTACAAACAGGTCTAGTTATTCTTTCCAATGGTGTATAACACTTGATATTTGATCAAAATTGCACGTTTTAAATTTGCAAATTTTGTAATTTCTTCTATACTAACTGTGTGTATTTTTCTTTAAATCGAAAAAAGGGGCTCGGAAGATAATTCAATTTGTGTCATTTTGATGTACATGCATATAGAATCTATTGCCGAAATATATATGGAAACCGATTTTTGAATTGTTATTTTGATTTTGATTTTTTTACGATTAAAAATTAATCCAGTTAAAATGATTCAAAGATATTATATATCTTAAATAAAAGGAATGATTGTTCATTTCTCGTTGTGGGCGATGTATGATATGGAATATTTGGAAGGAAATGACAACCTTTAGAATTTTAAATGATATTCTCTTAAGCAAAAATAATGTACAGTTGAGAGGACGGAACTCTATAAAATACTCTCTTAAAGATGTAAAGCCGCGCTGTTAATTTGATGGCTCTACGTTATACCATGGCAACTTGCCACAAATTGCAGGATCTAATGTTCCTACTACACCTAAATTAAGATTGATAAATAAATAAATAAACAAATTAACAAGTATCAACGATCTGGAAAGTTAATTTAATCCGAGATCAATTTGTAATCTCAAATAATGTGTTATGTCCCACAAATATGTTTTTTCGACGTTTTGTTTTACACACTAATTAAACAGATATAAATGTTACAAAAAAGAGTTAAGAGTTTTATATTGAGTTCAATTTAACTTAAAAACAAAATTCGAACAGATTTATAATGTGCAAATTCCCAGCTTTCAAGCAATATATAAATCAATATGTATAAATAAAAATTGCGAAAAGTTTAAGAATAAAATTACACTCTAATTAAACAGATATAAATGTAGCAGGGCAAAAAGTCAAATTGTGTTAATTTCTTATCGTTTGGTCAAGACAAATTTTAACATTTCCAGTTTAAGTATCGCAACCAATCAAAACAAGTCATTATACTGAGTAGGCGTGGTTACGTTCTATTTTAAATGACAGCCAGGAGATATAACAAATTCTAAATATTTCCGAAGCTGCACAATTGTTACAAACAGGTCTAGTTATTATTATGGAATTGGATATTATAAATGCAACGTTTCACCCATGCAATAGAAGGGGCGCGCACTGCCTTGGTACCGTCTAACGGTTCTAGTCTTTTTTTTCGGTTTGGTTGAATTGAGCTGCAATGACCTGTTAGTGAGGTGTGTGCAGTTTCAGAATACATTGATCAATTCTTACTACCACTAGCATGTCAACATCGAGTCTACCTTGAGGACACAACTGATATTTCAATAAAATTTGAAAACCTTCGAGTTCTTTCGAATGCTATTTTGATTTCTATTAATGTAACTTCTTTGTATACCAATATTGATAAAACTGGCCGTGACAGTGAAGTTAATAGAAACCCAGATCCAAATAGACCCAGACAGACAGATGTTGGAATGTCTAGTATTTTTAATGTATGTTTACATTAATCCAGACATTTATTCAGAAAAAATCATCAGATTCAAACTAGACTACTGTCCTTTCAATTCCAATGCTCAAATAAAGTTTCATCAAAATTGTAACTTCTATTGCATCCACAATAAAATTTTGACTAAAAGTCAAAGGTAATAACTTAAAAGCAAAAAAAGGATTATCACTGCCTATTTTAAAATGAAAACGGTTATATATGAGTTGCATATCAGAGTATACATAAGCAGGTCTCAACACACGACGAAGTTACCAAGTGACAATGAAAATTTTGTTTGTGTAAGTTTCAGAATTTCAATATTCAAAATTTTTATTTTATTACCTAATTCTTGACAAAGTTTATCAAGATCAGATGAAAACTGAACATACCACGAGGGTGTATGTTAATGAATGTAATAAAATACCAGTACCTGCATCATCATGAGCTGAAAGCTTTTCTTTAACTCGACCATACTCTATACTATAAAAATACCTACAGTAAAAATATACAGTTATTTTTTTAAGTTAACATGGCTAATGGTTCAGATTAAGGTTTCTCATATGCAGTGTACTTCTTGAATTCAGACAATCTGTGCAATTCTACGAAGTAAAACATGATATAGAAATAATACACTCTCAATATTGTGATGGGAAAATATATGTATATATATATTTTCATGTATTAAATACCTGACCAAACTAACTCAAATGCATATTAATAGAAACCCCAAGCAAATTTTTAATGTTAAAGAGACTTGATTTTGTTGGACGAATAACTTGGGCGACCAAGGTGAGGATTATCCTTACTTCAATTGGATTCAGCTATTCATAATAGTGATGGTCTATCTGTTTAGTATGATGTCTGTCAAAAGTTTACATTACTTGAAATATAAATGATCACGTTAAATGTAATATCTCTTAACTTCGTCTAAATTTGTTTCCCACAGCTTCAAATATAATGTATGTATAAACATAATCTTACAAAAGTGAATCATCTCAATTTAAACGTAAATACGTTATAGAGAAAAGTAATTTTTTTAAAATTATTTTCAACATCTGATGAAACATAACTGAGATTTTTTTCCTTGCATATAGATAAGACAATGATAACTGAAAAGATGATTGGTTCACTGCTATTTTGACGGTACTATAATTTAGATTCATTTATTACATTATTACTGTATATATTGCATATATTGTATCATGGGCCTGTTGGTCTCTTTATTGAAGAAACTATTATTATTTGTTTGATAATTGTTCACACTAGGAGTGATGATTTGATTTATTTTCTACTTGAGAAAAGTTTCACAAAGGTTTTACGTTGCATGATTGCTTTTTAAACTGAACCATAAACAATTCCCTTATTCTTCCACTTGTCTAGCAATTCTATCTCTTTCTTCTTCTATGAAATTTGATTCTTAAAAAGAATCCATCCGGTATTTAAATCCAGAGGAAGTTGATCTTATAATAGATGCACTATCTTCTTGATGAACTATGGGCAGCTCACAGCATTTTGTCAATTGTCCATTATTAGGTTGTGGAGCTGTAGGCTGCACATAGGCACCAATATTCGATTGAGATTATACAAATCATGTTTAAAATCGATTAATTCAGGCCATGTAAAAGATCGTCTGTTTCTGCTGATTCACTACTGGTTCCATTTCTAGCTGCAGGGCTATAGAATTTCTGTAGAATTACCTTGGCCGTCATTATTTTCATTTTGATTCTCGTTCCCCATTGCATCCACAGGAGTTTTTTTGGTGAAGATGTAATTCACAGTTCACTATGATTCTTTGAAATCCTCTAGCTAGGACCTGTTCACCAGAACGTTAGCCTAATTTAACGTTTCGCCATTAAACTCTTAAAATATATCGAGTGACTTCGAAGATCAGTTACTTTTGATTGAACAGAATAAACTCATGGTATTTTATAGCCAAACCGAAGATAGACATGTAAACAAACCATTGCGACACCTATTTCATTACCTCCCTTAGATATGACTTCACACACTACAAACAAGTTGACGTTATATAAATGTCGAAAACTTTCGACACTTGGCATTGTAACGTCAAAACCCGTTGTCGAAAACTTTCGACGGCTGGCAGCGAAAGGGTTAAAGAGACCAATTGTTGAACAAGAGCTTATTTCACCCAAAATTAATTATATTAAATACTTACACATTGTTATCCCAGGAGGCAACAACTATACTTTTATTATCAGGCATCAGAATACAGGATGATAAGACCTACAAAAAATGAACATGTGAGAAATAATATGGTTTTGATGATAAATTTACTTTTAAGAATGATGTCTATGAATTTGATAAAAAAAATGGCCACTGAATACTCTCACATATGTTATAACACCCCAGTCGTCTTGTAAATTGACTGAGACCTCGAGAAACGAATTTCATCAAATTTTGTCTTATAAACAATTGTAATAACTAATAATATATAATATTTTTCGAGTATTATGGTAATTTTTAACCACCAAATTTTGCCTTAATCTGTCCAGAATTGTGTTTTCTTGGGTGTTTTCAGAGTGTTTACAAGCTTAAGCCCGGCACGGATTTAACAGTGCCTGGCCTCACATAGACCCTTTTACATTACGATTTTTTCTACCGAACAGAGCCTGGTCTAGACCTGGCACAGATAAATTTTGTAAGTGTAAAAGGGGTTAATGGGATACTTTAAGTAAAGATGTCAAAATTTGAAGATAAGAAATTAATATTTTCCTACCAATCAACACAGTTTGACTTTATGACTTGTTACATAATCTTCTTTACTCTTCTTGTAGTATTTATATCTGTTTAATTTAGAGTGTAAATTTTTCTAAAAATATTGTTATATTTAATTTTTCTAGATGTAGATCCTCCTGGATTTCAATTCAAACTACATGTAGCAATACAAAATGCTGATGTGTTAAAAAATTTTTTTTTTTTGTTAACAGTTGTTGATGGGATAGCTCTCATAACTAGCCTAGATTGGATTAAAGGGGCCCAGGCTGGATTTTTAGGGGTCGTTTTGGGCCTTTGTTACATTTAAACAGTCCTCAGAAATATTCAAGCTCTGAGAAAATCGCAAAATACCTTGAAATATGCCTCAAACAAAAAATTTCACTTTTCATTTTTTTTCCGTGCTGTACGCAGCTGGTCTCCAGTCAGTCTGACAATTGTGTGTCCTGTTGACAAAGTCTACAATTGAAAAATGCTTTGTAGTCTATTTCTATAGATGACCGCTATTGCACGACGGGAAGGATAACTCTTTGATTATCAAGACGAACCGTTTTCCAATATGGCGGGACGTTCGTAATTTCTTAAGTCATTATGATTTTTCAAACACGGATAATTATGGATACACATGGATTTGAAGGCTCAAATTTCAAAGGTAAGCTCTGTAGACTATTTCTGATTAGCTAACCAAAAGATTTCATGTGTTTGAGGCTGTCGGATGATTGTCCGAAACAAATAAAGGCTGGTCCACTTTTAACAGGTGCCTAACTCTATTGATCAAAAATCCTTCCTTCAGCTTGCCAAATAAGTGAATACCCCCTTTTTCGATCTCCTTCCAATATTATCCAACAAAGAAATACTCAAACAAAGACACCCTTTGATTGGTCCATATGGATTTACAGGTAATTTAGATATACTTTGGATATTTTTGAATTTTGTCTAACAGCTATAATTTTGATCTTCAACTGACTTAACAAAGAGATACACTCTGATTGGATAATTTTAATTTAGACTAAACTGTCTTTTAATGATTTACTTACATGTACGTCAAGGTGAAAACCTTTCTCCATTTCTTTTTGCTATATATATGAATGATCTGGAAACATTTTTTGATGAAAATGATGTTGAATGTCTTCAAGGCATTGGTATTTTACTATCACTTTAATTTTTCTTTAATTTAAGAGTTTATGTAACATTATTTTTGTTACTATATGCAGACGATGCTATAATTTTATCTAAAACGGAAGAAAATCTGAAGAAATCAGTAAATATGGCTCAAATTGGAAACTGACTGTTAATCTCGTCAAAAAAAAGATAGTAATTTTCTTGAGAGGTAAAGTAAAAAAATATATCAGAATTCTTTTTTAATGATTAACGCGTGAGTGTTGAAGAGTGTTTTAGGTTTAATGTTCAATTCTAATTGTAAATTCACATTAGCAAGAAAAGTACTTATAGACCAGTCAAGAAAACCAATGTTTACAGAACAAGACACGCCCACTTTAAAATATATTTTCTGTTTTTACACAGGCAGAAACATTATTTAGGTCTAATCCAAGTTTTCATCAATATAAATGTTCACACCAAATTTGATTCAAATCAGATGAAACCTAGTCTCTTTTTACTAGCTAATTTTCACAAAAACTGTATTGTCTATCGCAATCACAGGCCAATTTCGCAGTGTTATGACTAAGTCAAGACTAATAACTCAAAAACAGTTTATCAAAAAATCGTCAATTTCTTACTTGACCAAGATCTCATCACCTTCAATGATCACACAAAATTTCATTCAAATCAGATGAAAACCATTGTTTTGACGTGTTTTGACTAAGTCAAGGGCAAGAACTCAAAAAAAATTTCACCAAAAAATCGTTACTATCAAACTTGTTTAAAGTGAAGCTGACACGCCAGAGAAAATACAAAGGCTCCGGGGGCAGGAATATCGAGGACGATGTCTCAGTGCCAACAAAGCGTGAGCGGTGAGCCTTTGAAGTTTGACACTGACAGTTTGAGTTTTGACAAACGGGAAAAATCCAGAGTAAGTTTGAAACTTTCCATTTATATTTGTTTTTACGTAAGACCAAAGAAATAATTAACACTGTTGAGCAGAATAGAGTTGAATAGAATAACTAGGCCTAGATCCAGGCCTAAGAATTCTATATTATTATTGTAAACAAACATTATTATTATAGACATGACAGATGAAGGGTAGGCCTACTTGTTTAAGGTCTATTGTCTAAGCAAGGTCTTTTAAGCAATATTTTATGAGAATTGGAATAGCATCCTCAAAATAGTACTGTTAGTCTAGGAATGTCTTTTTTGAAAATATCAACATAAGCACACATGATTTTAAAATTTATTTTTACAAAGAGCAATTGTCAACCATAATTTTGGACTTGTTGGGCGAATTCTCATTGATTGTTTTAATCTTAATGCAATGTAAACTTACACAAAACAAAGTTTTAATCAAAGTTTTTATTTTCAGTTGCACATATATTGTATTTTACCCTTACAGAATACTCATACCAGCATTTCATTTCAATAAATTTGCAAATCAGGGAAAGGAGTTTAACAAGAATGGGTATTTCTTTTTTTTAAATTTTTCAGTAAACATGAAACTGATACAATCAAAATTTACATTATAAGCTAATACATCCCTTTTGTTTGTTCTTTCAGTGTATATCAACCAATTATTGGGAGAGGTCTGCCAGGCTTGTTTGGATGGGACAATAACAGACGAGCCTGAAACAGTCAATGTTCCACCACAACTAGCATTTAAATATGAACATCCAAATAAAGCAGAGACTGTGTTACGGTTTAGATCCCTAAAGTGAACTCTAAAATATCAAGAAATAATTGGATTTTTTTATGAATTTGTATCTATGATTTTCCCCGAGGTCTGGAGGGCCCAGGAACATGTCATTATCATTCAGTTAACCTTATTCTGAACCATAAGAAATAAAAAGAGATAACTGATATAATGTTACAGTTTATTCAGCCACCTCCATTATATGGTGATGGAAATTGTTATCAAACTCAGGCAGTGGTTCCCTGCTCTTCTTGCTAAGGAAATCCATATCCTCTATACAAATCAATGGTATTATGCAGTATACTAGTATCTCAGTCTGTGCTGCCTGAAATATAATTATAATAAAAATTCATTTAATTGCAGTGCGTTCGAAGAACGCACTGCTTTGTTTTCGAAATGACTATTTTTTTTTTTTTGTCTCTTTCTGGTCACGCTCCCCAGCCATAACTGCAAATATCTTACACAATCTGGCGTGATATTGTAACGTAATCTAGTGCTCGTTGTTGTCCAAATGTAAAATGACGCATTTTTGTTCTACCGGAAATGACGTAGAACGTCACAAATTTTATTTTTGTTTACTAACTCACGGCTCGTTTTTTTATCCAATCTGGTTCGGACTTTTTTTATTTACTACTTATAACTTAGATTTACATAATAGCAGTTTAAAAATTTTGAAATTTTTACTTTTGTTGCTGACTTTTGAATTTTAAAATTTAACACTTTTTCTAACTTTTGCAATTTTGATTAGATCGTAATCAAAATTTGCAGTTAGATAAACATTTTTCTTGTCAAGAAAAATCTGTTTTCAAAATGTCGACATCACTTCCAGTTTCGGCGTCACACGTCGCTAAACTTCGAATTTTCACTTCCGGAATTCTAAAGATATTTGAATTTTTTTTTTGCAATTAGTTACTATTAACCCATAATGATTTTATAATTAACAGAAATTGAACCGGAAGTAACAGATCAGTTGCCATCATTAAACCACTTACTTTTGTAAAGTGAAAAATTGGGCCTTAGGGGTTAATCGGACAATTGTAATTTTGATGTCTATGTAATGTTCAATAGATTGCTAACAATTCTTAGGAAGCCGAATTTTGAATTTCGATTTAGCTTACCTTTCATTTCCGGTTCTTTTTTTTCACTCAGTGCCTAATTTTCCAACGTTCATATATCGTGACCTTGAGCTTTGGTGACCATGTGACCTGCACAAAAGTTGTTGCCCTTGTCGAGATCTATCCATTGATGTCTTCATTTGTGTTGTGCAATGTCAACTTCCGGTTTTACAGCCATTTGAAAAATGCACTTTTTAACTTCGAAGAGCTCTGTCACGTGACCTAATTTACATACGTCAAAATTTCTTTTATGTCCTTATTACGCGTAATTTATTCTTTCCAATGGTGTATAACACTTTATATTTTGATCAAAATTGCGCTTTTTAATATTTGAAAATTTTGTTCTTAGTTCTATATTAATTGCTTTTTCATAAATCACGTGTTTTTTTAAATTTACGTCTTATTTTTTCACAAAAATTGGTAGATGAGTAGACAAAAAATTATCATTAAAGATTCCGATAAAACATTTTACGAAATTAGCCGGAAACGTCCGAAAATGACCAAAAAATGTAGAAAATCACAAAAAATCGGAATTTTCGGATTAAATTTTTGCACAAACTTGCAATTTTATTATTACACAGAATTAGTACCATCAATATCTTCATTTTGTATGCATGCCGTATATGCAAATTTCTAACCGTTTGATCGCCATCTTGAAATATGCAAATTATTGGAAAAATACTACTCGTCCGCCATTTTTAATCCTATTTTTTTCAGACTTGTTTTAAAATATAATTTGGATAATTATCTAGGTCCTCTAATGGCATATTTTTCAATTTCAAATTTGTCTTTGGACCAGGTCCTGCCAAAGTTGTTCAAAACTGACTTCCGTTTGAAAGTTCATAACTTTTGAACTCTACCATATGCATCCTTTCTCAAAACAACATCACCAGAGAGGCACTGGACTGGAATCCCCAAGGGCATAGAAGACAAGGACGACCTTTACATAGCTTGAAAAGAATAAGACTGAAAGAGCTAGGAAGTATTGGCAAGACCTGGAATGAAGCAAAAAGAACAGCTCATAACAGAGTGAGATGGAGAACGTCTGTAGCAGCCCTATTCTCCGCAAGGTACGAAGAGGACTAACTTACTAATATGCATCCTTTATTTTTCTGCACAATCATCTTCATTGGCTAAAGGTTCATATGATACCTTGATTTCTAATTTTAGTAAAGAACATTTGGATTAATAGGGATCCGAAAATTGGTAATTTGCACATTTCTCGTATCTTCAGATGGTTATATCTCATGAGCAAGACTCTTGGCAACATTCTAATTGACATTATAGTGATGTGATTTTCATCAGCTTTCTAACAATATCTTTATTTTAGCTATAGACCGAAAACTGATGAAAATACGCCTAGTAGAAAATAAGCGATTATAACATTCATATTTTTTTTATATTTAGTTCTATTTAACTTAAAAACAAAATTCGAACAGATTTATAATGTGCAATTTCCCAGCTTTCAAGCAATATATAAATCAATATGTATAAATAAAAATTGCGAAAAGTTTAAGAATAAAATTACACTCTAATTAAACAGATATAAGTCAACAGGTCATAAAGTCTGATTGTGTTAATTTCTTATCTTTTGGTCAAGACACAATTTTGACATTTCCAGTTAAAGTATCTCAACCAATCAAAACAAATCATTAGACTTTGTGGGCGTGGTTAAGCCCAGATATTTTACATCACTGTGTGTATTTTTCTTTCAATCGAAATAGGGTCTCGGAGGATCAGTCAATATGTGTTATTTTGATGGATATGTATATAGAATCTATAACCGATTGCCGAAATTTATATGGAAACTGATTTTTGAATTTCTAATTTGATTTTAATTTAATTACGATTAAAAATTATAAAAACTTCGAAGGTGTATATTGTGACGTTGACCTTTGGCGATCTTTATACCGTTACATATGTGATACGTTCTATCCAATGACATATTAAGCTTTATAGCAAAATGTAAACTTTCGGTTTATCGGCATTTAAAAATTGCGAATTTTTCCTATAAAACGGTCAATTCACAAATTTTGACATTTCCAGTTGAAGTTTCCAAAACAAGTCAATGGACTTTGTGGGCGTGGTTAAGCCCAGATATTTTTACATCACAAACCTTAATGATTGCCAACAAGCTCAAATGTCACGTGTTAAATCATGAATAAATCATCTCTCCCAATAATCGCAAAATCAATCTACATTCTATCCTTAAATGACAGCCAGGAGACCAACAAATTCTAAATAGCTCGAAAGCTGCAGAACTGTTACAAACAGGTCTAGTTATTCTTTCCAATGGTGTATAACACTTGATATTTGATCAAAATTGCACGTTTTAAATTTGCAAATTTTGTAATTTCTTCTATACTAACTGTGTGTATTTTTCTTTAAATCGAAAAAAGGGGCTCGGAAGATAATTCAATTTGTGTCATTTTGATGTACATGCATATAGAATCTATTGCCGAAATATATATGGAAACCGATTTTTGAATTGTTATTTTGATTTTGATTTTTTTACGATTAAAAATTTATCCAGTTAAAATGATTCAAAGATATTATATATCTTAAATAAAAGGAATGATTGTTCATTTCTCATTGTGGGCGATGTATGATATGGAATATTTGGAAGGAAATGACAACCTTTAGAATTTTAAATGATATTCTCTTAAGCAAAAATAATGTACAGTGGTATAAGGGACGGAACTCTATAAAATACTCTCTTAAAGATGTAAAGCCGCGCTGTTAATTTGATGTCTGTTTGTATGTTATACCATGGCAACTTGCCACAAATTGCAGGATCTAATGTTCCTACTACACCTAAATTAAGATTGATAAATAAACAAATTAAAAGTATCAACGATCTAGAAAGTTAATTTAATCCGAGATCAATTTGTAATATCAAATAAGGTGTTATGTCCCTTAGACCACAAATTTGTTTTTTCGACGTTTTGTTTTACACACTAATTAAACAAATATAAATATTACAAGAAGTGTTAAGAAGATAATGTAACAGGGCAAAAAGTCAAATTGTGTTAATTTCTTATCGTTTGGTCAAGACAAATTTGACATTTCCAGTTTAAGTATCGCAACCAATCAAAACAAGTCATTATACTGAGTAGGCGTGGTTACATTCTATTTTAAATGACAGCCAGGAGATATAACAAATTCTAAATATTTCGGAAGCTGCACAATTGTTACAAACAGGTCTAGTTATTATTATGGAATTGCATATTATAAATGCAACGTTTCACCCATGCAATAGAAGGGACGCGCACTGCCTTGGTACCGTCTAACGGTTCTAGTATTTATTTAGAATGCATACTTAAATGCTGCATTATTTGACATTATTAAATTGTTTAGGAAAACATACACATGTGATAAAGTATTATGCTATGAGATACTCAACTTCATGTTAAAAATTTATTTGTTGCAAAAGATGGTTTTACTTCTCAAATATGTTCACTTACGCATTTGAGATTTGTTCAGCTATCCATAGTGCTGCTTGTAATGGCTGTAGGCAAGATCCAGCACACCTTGATCTAAACACACCATAAGAAGAGCCGGATGCTGTGTAATACAGTCACCAGGTTGACCCTCATTCTTGTCCATCACCCAACCTCCCTGCAACACACACACACGTAAGTACACTGACATCTGAAATGATAGGATAGGTTTTTTTGTTGTTATACTTATAGGCAACAAGGCTATTTCTAAGCAGTTGAATGTAATGCTTTCTTGATGGCCTTACAGTATTAGAGAAAAAATTATTCATGGTTGGAGGCCATTTGTAAACAAACCAGAGGCGTGGCATGTCTATTTATAGTAACACGGGATTCAAGCAGACAAAATCTATTAAATCATTGCAATTCCGACTTTAATTCAATTTTTATTAAACAGTTTTTTCAAACTTACCAATGAACTTTGTTCAGTCGACCTAAATCGACAGGTAAGGCGATATCAGCAGCTGGTTCGCCATCATTTTCATCACTAGGCCTAGACACATGGCCTACCGCTATCGCGACTTTCGGCATCGGAGGCTTAGGGTTCGTATGGATAAAGGATAGTTACGGCAGGCTTCTTTTGGTTCGGCAAATTGGTCAAGAAAACCTCCACTTTCACTGTCCGCATTTTCTATCTCACAAGAACTCGCATAGCGGGATAAGACGATATTAATCTGGAACTCTGACATCTTCTACTATTGATTTCAATGTCCGCCATCGTTTTGGGTTACCGCCATGGCGTCACACAAGTATGGTGTCTTTTTACAACTTTTTACTGATAACCGCACGCTGCGGGGTCAACGTAAAAATTTTTTTTTTTATTAGGGTATTAACCTGTATTAAAATACAGATGTGATGTCACCCTTTGTTTTTTGCGTACCAATATCCAACATATTGGTACTGGCAAGTGGCCACGAGTCCAATATTACAGTCAATATTGGACTCTAAATATCAGCCACTTGCCCATAACGAATGGGGATTAGACTGACATCTACTCACATTAAATTCACTCATGCTTTATTCAGAGAACTAATCCAGGTTTCAAAATGTATAGTGTTCAATGTTACGTCCAATTAAAACTTAAAGTTTATCTTCAAATCCTTACTTTCAAATGAAAAAGATAATTATTCATTAGGGCGAAATCTGTCAGCATCGATTAAAGTTGTATTTCAAATCTTGTCAAATAAGCTTACCAATTGATAAATAAGGCGTTTTTTCATTGTTATTTCGTGTATTCATAATTTATTTAACGTTATGAGGACACAGGAAGGTCGATCTGTGTTTTATGGATAGTTCTGGTAGATGTTAGCTAAGTATTTCCAACGTAATTAGGCCGATTATGAGTTATTAGCGGAGTTATTATCGGGAATTATTAGACAAACTGACAAAGTTTTCCCATTCATTAGAACATCTTTACTTTTGATTTATATAAGTATTAAGGAATCAAACAATGAAACTTTTTTCGAAACACCAGGTGCTGTCATATTGGTTGGTTCATTGTTATTGACACATAGTCTGAATATGGATGATTCTTGTACTAAAGGACTTAAACGTTTTGATTTCAGGTTTTGTTTGTAAATAAAACTCTAGTGAGTTTATAGTGAGCTGTTTTTTTTTTTTTTTTGTTAATCTGTATTTTAAGTTGGTTAATGGATCTCAAGTTTGTCAATGCGTCTAATAATGACCGTATAACTCGGACCTTATTGACAAACTTTCGACCATTAACCTATACTTATTGCTTAATAAATTTTGATATTAATTAATATATTACTATACAGACTGCAGACGTCCATAGTTACAAAAAATTCATCGTCATCAATATTAGTAGGTAAATAATTTAGGAAGTCAATATCGTCCCTTATGTATGAATCAATGTTACATAAAAAGGGTTTTAAAAGTATGTCAATTAGGTTTGAGAGGCGACGTGTAGGGCATATTGGACCGGCAACTATATATATATATATATATGAAAATAAGGGAAGACAACTTTAAAAGATAGCTTGCCAGGCAAGATAATATATGCCCACTTGCAGTATTTAGTTTGAATAATAAATCCTGCAATAAATCAAAAGATAGCTTGCCAGGCAAGGTAACATACGCCCACTGGCGGCATTGAATTTGAGAAATAAATAGAGCAATAACTCAAAAAACATTCACTGAATTAATATTGAAACTAGAATTGCTTACAATTATGAACGTATTTCGAGAGCCTTAAAATATTATGTAGGCTAAATTTGCAATTACCTACATCTAGACAATATATTGAATATCATTTGACCTAGTTTTCAAAGTCATAAAATAATTAGGTCACACCTTCCGTAACGGTTAATGATGGCGAAAATATGAAAATTATCAATTTTTGCTGTATTTAAGTACACTTATCTCTATGAATTTTTTAAGTAAGCCAAATTAAAAAATATCTTCTCGTAGACAATATATTGAATATTATTTGACCTAATTTTCAAGGTCATAGATTAAGTGGGTCACACCTTCCGTACCCGTTAAAGTGACCTAATTTTGAAAAAATCGAAATTTAAATAATTCGAAAGAAAAAACGAAATTTGAAAATCGGTCTCCAAGAAAAGGTAGATAATGATCCATTGTACAGTACAGCAACTTTATAACTTATCTTCGTCGCCGGCGACGGTCTGCAGTTCGTCGGCAAAATAAGCTCAGACGGTCGCCAGTTCGTCGCCAGTTCGTCGGCAGTTCGTCGGCAGTTCGTCGGCGACGGTCTGCAGACGGTCGCCAGTTCGTCGGCAGTTCGTCGGCGACGGTCTGCAGACGGTCGCCAGTTCGTCGCCAGTTCGTCGTCAAAATTTCTATAATCTTTGTGTACATCATGACGTCAAGACTTTGCTTGACAACAGACTAGTTTCTAAATATAGCTACATGTATTGTAGGTCTACAACGCAACTTTCTTTTTTTTCTACCAACAATGGTTCAGAAACTTTAAATATTACTTTTCATATTTTTCACAATTGCATTCTAATGATCGGTAACTAGTCTACGAAAGACATTTCCCTGGTCAGTCTGATTAACAAGGAACATTGCTTTACCTCACAATGTCATTCAAATCGACCTTAGCATTAATTATTGAGATTGTTTCAATTGTGAAAAAAATATACAATGAGAAATATTGTCAAACTGAGCTTGCTATTCGTTCTGATATTTTACCGTAGGTCAACTCATAAAAAGCGTTTCCGGATAAACGATGGTGAAATTCTAACCGGTTGCCCGTGAAATCCTAATATTAGTAGTTACTATTACACCTGAACAAATTCCGATATAAGAACCTGAGACTGGATTCATTACAACGTTAGTAGTGATAATCCTTTCAATATGGTGCCCAAAGAACTTAAAAGTAGTGCTTGGATTGACGCTTTCAAACGAAACTAAGCCCAAATGTATCTTGGCACGCAGTTACGAAGAAGTAGGCGTGGTTTCTCAAAACGTCAATCCCGACATCGTTGTTTTACCATTGGATGATGAAAATAGAACAAAGCGTTTATTGGTTATAATTTATACTCATTCATATGCATGAGGATGAAATATACCGAAGTAGGTGGGTCTCATAGAGTTATTTATAATAATAGGCGGTGCCAGCAAAATGATGAATGTCTACCTATTAATATTATAATAGAGAAAAAAAAAAGAAGAATAAATATTAATAATCCGTCAATGAGCGCAGTCGGAACTGGTTAAGCATCATTGCTTTATTGACCGCTGTAGATTTAGGCTGGGTTGGGCGTCGTGATTTTAAATATATCCCACGTGATAAGTTAGAATTTAAAATTATAAAAATAGAGCCGGTGGCCCGAGAATTAATTTATTATAAAGTCCGAGGTCGTAGGCCTAGTCCCGAAAAGCCATGGTAAAAGGGTTGTTACACTTTCTTTTCATCGAATTGAGAATCTGCTTGATATCCTAGTTTCTATGGTTAAATAATCTGTTATAGGCTTTACATTTCTACGTTCTTTGGTTGGACACGATCAAGACTGGGCCTACTAGGTCTATTTGAGGTTTTCTACAGGTACCTCTTACGTCAACAGTAGCCTTTTTTGTAACCATAAACGGCCTGATTACCGGGAACAAAGTAATGCACCCTCAGACCTTATTGATCACCAAAATAAAGTATTTTATTGTTTCAAAAAATTACTGTAGACCAAGCTTACATCCCAAGTGCCCCAACACGCATTCCGTGGAGGGTTGAAGTATAGGCTCCACCCATTGTTCTCCTCTTGTCACTCTCAGTCTCATAGGCCGGCTATCGTTGTTTAATCTTTTGACGAAAAAAATAGATTGATGAAGCCTTTATTGGGCACATTCTGCATATCAACTCAAAACTAAGGTTTTTTCCATGCATGTGTACATAATAAAAATTCTGATGACATGTATTTCAAAATAATAGGCTTAGCCTAGTAGTAGTGGCGCAGGCCTAGCGCATTTTTAATTTCGCTCATGAAAGAATTATGATTCTTGGCGTCAAAAGATGAAGATTTGGATCGTGATTCGTGACGTGATGGTCATTAAATTATGACATCAGCTCTTCTTGACAACGGAAAGCGATGGATTTTCTTTCTGGAAGTGGCGACGAACTGGCGACGAAGTGGCGACGAACTGGCGACCGTCTGCAGACGAACTGGCGACGAACTGGCGACCGTCTGCAGACGAACTGGCGACCGTCGCCAGTTCGTCGCCAGTTCGTCTGCAGACGGTCGCCAGTTCGTCGGCAAATGTTCTGCCGACCATCTGCAGATGATCTGCAGATAAAGATAAGTTATAAAGTTGCTGTACTGTATCTATGTGCTAAATTTCATCAAAATCGGTCTATCAGTAGTGTCTGAATTTCGGATTTAAGAATTGTAACGAAAATTCAAAATGGCGGCCGATATGGCAGCTTGACCTAATTATTTAGGTCAAATCAATTACTATTGAAAAGTTATTTATAAAACAGTTTTCACTTTTCACCTAGCAGTTATAGACCGGAAGTTACGTAATTACGTCATTTGAGGCTAAACCGGAAGTGGAATTTTTTTTTTCACATTTTTTCAAAAATTATAAACATATCGCCTATCAACTGGTAAAGTTTCAAAATTTTACCATTTATATTAAAGGAGAAATCACGGTCTGAAATTTTTGCCGATGACCCTTGAATATTGAATTGCAAATCGTGGGTAAAATATTTAACCTAATTGCATAAAACCTATAATTGTTAGTTGACAAATACATTGAAGTTTTCAAATCTGAAAATCCGGTCAAAATCGAACTGAAAATAAACTTGCTAAAGCAAAAAAACCTGAACTTCCGGTTCTCACTTCCTGTCAGAGATAGAACTTCCGGTTTTGTTTTATTTGATAATAGAAATCATTCTAAGATCAACTGTAGATTTAGAATTTCTGCACCTTTTACCAGTTTGTCTGCAAACTCATCCAAGAATTACAAAAAAAAAAAAATAAAATAATCCGAACGATTACAATACGTTTTCGCCAAAGTCGAAATACGTAATTAAGGGCAAATACTCAACAACTGTTCATGGAAAATTGTCAAATTAGAACCTGACCACCATCTTATCTATTTCAATACTCATACCAAGTTTCATCAAATCTATTAAAAAATTGTATCTTATTTTGCACCCACAAATATTTTTGACGCAATTTTACTAAGTCAAGGGCAATAACCCAAAAACCATTTGTTAAAAATTGGAGGATTTATTGCATCGAAACTAAAATTTTGACAAAATTTTTCTAAGTCAAGGGCAATAACTCAAAAACCGTTGATGCAATAATTTCCATTTTCGAACTTGACGCAGATATCATCAATATATACACGTATACCCAGTTTCATTATAATCGGATAAAAACTGTAGCCTCTATTGTGGATACAACCCAAATTTGACGCGTTTTTACTAAGTCAAGGGCAATAATTCAAAAACCGCTCATGCGATAATTTCTATTTTCGAACTTGACTGAGATATCAAAATATACATGTATACCAAGTTTCATTAATATCGGATAAAAACTGTAGTCTCTATTGTGGATACAAACCAAATTTGATGCGTTTTTATTAAGTCAAGGGCAATAATTCAAAAACCGCTCATGCGATAATTTCTATTTTCGAACTTGACTGAGATATCAAAATATACATGTATACCAAGTTTCATTAATATCGGATAAAAACTGTAGTCTCTATTGTGGATACAAACCAAATTTGATGCGTTTTTATTAAGTCAAGGGCAATAACTCAAAAACTTTTCATGCGATAATTTCCATTTTCGAACTTGACCGAGATATCATCAATATATACATGTATAAACTGTCCATTGAAAAATCGTCAAATTCAAAAGTGACCGCCATCTTATCAATCAAACTCACGCCAAATCTTATCAAAATCAATTGAAAATTGTAGCTCCTATTGTGTCCACAATAAAATTTTGACTCAAATTAACTAGTTCAAGGGCAATATCTCGCAAACCGTTCATCGAAAACAGCGTCCAATTCAAACTTGACTACTGTCTGATCAATGCTCACACGAAGTTTCATCAAAATCCATTGTAAATTGTAGCTTCTTTTATGTCTACAACAAATATAGAGCCAGGGGCAATAACTAAAAAAACATTTATCAAAAAATCACCCAAATCGAACTTGACCCCCGTCTTCCATAAAGTACATGTATATAAAAAACATAACACTTACCATACTAGATATATTAAAACTACGAAGTTGTGCTTTTTCTTCTAATGAATACATCTTTAATAAGCTATCTAAATAAATTTTTAAATAAATCTTTAACTATATAACTTATTTTATGCAATATACATCAACTTTTTAGGTTCCTTTACCATAAATACTTTGGGCCGTATGTAGCGCTCAAACATAACCTAAATTTGTGTCCAACTTTTAATATTTATTACGCTCGAACTGTCGAAAGTCATGCTTAACATTTACTTTAAAAAGGTAACAAATCAGAAGGTGAAATTTGGCTAAACTTTACAAGTTTTATACATGAGAGAATTATTGAGATTTATTTATCCAATTTATATAGGCCTTCACTAACACACAGTTACCCAGTTCACAGTTATCTCCATAAGAAGCCTAGAAGAATCCTTTAACAATAATTGAATCAACGGCTAACATTCCTACACCTTACAGAGAAGAATTTGAACCTTTTTACAACGTTCACTGGTCTCAAGAAAAAAAGGTGGACTATAAACTAATTACTCGGTGTGATAAATCCATTGCTCAAGCCACTGGTCAAATGATTTAAGAACTTTCAAACTGTTATAATTGATGATCTAATGGGCCAATCAGTAGATGGTATAGGAATTTCATATACTGTAAGGCTACAAATTATTGCGAGATAGAAATAAATTCGTTAAATGCGGCCTAAAATCAAATGATGGACAATAGGTAGAATGAGTCAAGTATTTAAATTGAGACCGGGCAGGATTAAGTAATTATGTAATTATCTTAAAATTTGAAGCTGATTAGTAATCAATGACGTTACAAAATCAAAAGATTTTCACACTTGACTATTTAAAGATAAAATCTTGATCATTGTTCATGTCTTCATTCATTAAACACTTGTAGAATTCCAGGAAACCCTTTTCTTTTTTATGATATTAAAAAATGCGACACATATTGCGGATCGCATTAATTTGTACTCGCTTTTTAGTCTCTATACCCCATGTCACATTAATTTGTTGACGCATTAATTACTAGCCTTACAGTAGAAAAAACAACGATAGTTGAATCACTATTGGACAGTTTTCAGGTATAAATATTGATTAATCATGATAGTCTTTTTAATGGAACTTTTATTTTTGGCCAAAGTAATTCTGTGTCACTGTTTTCACTGTAGACTAGGCTATATGTACAATGTATTTACCTTGAGATACAGAGAAGATATTTCTTGAATTTGGTGATAGACATATATCAGTAACAGCCCTGTAATAAAAAATATAACAAATTTGTTTATTAAAGCATAATAATTAACAGTAAATGGTGCCGTGATAGTTGAAATCTGAGGTGTAACTCATATGTTATTGAAAGCCCAATAATATGTTTTATCAGCTTAAATTATAGTTCTGAGAAAACATGCTCTAGTATGTCATCACATTATGATATACATATTCAAAAGCCATAGAGGCATATATGCGACACATTATTTTATTTTATATTATAGAATGAAGTGTTCAACAATATTTTTATGACTACCGGTACAGTTTTAAAATTGGTCCATTTCGTGATCTATATCGAAAGATCTATATTGAAAACTTTTGAAGGTACAGTAAAACCTGGATTATCTGGAACCTGGATGTACCGGAATCCTGTTCAAACGGCACAATTCTATGGTCACGAAATTTTCCTCTATTGCTTAACTAAATTTAACCTCTGGAAACCATCAACCTCTATACATCAGAACTGGCATCAATCGTCTTTCCCAAATGACATAATCAACTATATTTCACCTGCACAAACCGGCATCAAAAGCGATCACCGACATCGGTCACGTGATTTCGTGTTAAATAAAACTATGATTAGACCATTATACAATAGATTTCCTAATTAGATGTCAATTGATAATTAATATTATCAATATGATTTATGTCAGCCAAGTGTTCAAGCATTCATATTCACTTGTTTATTGTCTCAGGTGGCGGCTATTGTTCACGTGATTGATATTGAAATTTAAATCCTTGAACATTAACTGTCATACAGTACATTTGATAACACCCAAGCCAGAATTTTTAGGTTAAATATGGGTTGTAAAATGCATAATTTCATATGACAATATGTCTACCCTGAAAAAACGTCCTGCAGAAAATTCTAGAACTCTGTCAGCCAAAGTATGCCAATTAAGTTAACTTTAGGTCAGAAGGTCGACTTGATCAAATTCCAAAACTCACACAAAAAGAACTAAGCGATAAGTATGGAATAGAGGTGCCAACAGCACGAGAATCATCATTATCTACATGCCGTAACAATTTTTTTAAGAAGTGGATACCTCCTCCGAATCATCTTAACTAGCTTTGCCAAAGCACGTTCCTTCACAAGAGAAGAATTATTAACCTATAAAGTACTAGATAAGAAATCATAAGCCACGATCTTCTGTACCAAATATATTCCCGGATTTAGACAACAAAAAATCATCAAAGAAACTTCGGTCATCTTGAACAACAATGTGGACACTCAAAGAATCCTAAACAAAAACTATTTATATGTTACAAAGGAAATCGCAATATACAAGACCTGCAAATACGGTCCGACATCAAAACCAAAGAACCATCGAATAAAGGCTGCAAAAAATACAGGTCTAACTGCACTCTTTGCTGCCACCTAAACGAAACTACGATGATAACATAAATCTACAGAATTCAAGAACATCTCAACTGTCTCACACCTTATGTAATTTATATGATTACATGCTTGGCATGTGGAACACAATACATAAACCAATCCAGTAACACCTGCCGCAAGCGATTCCATAACCACCTCAGCGATATAAGACGATCCACGGATACGCCTATAGGCAACCATTTCTCAATTCAAGCGCACTTCCCACAGGTTACAGTGCTATGCACCACATCACGTTCTCTCACATACGTTTACGTCACGAAAAGTCCTTCACACAATACTTAGCAACTTAGTCTTGGAAGACAAGACTATATACCAATGCCCACAATTCAGAGTAGAAACATATACCACATGTAATCCTGAAAAACCTGCACCATGGGTTCCTCCAATTGAAGCCAGAACCCGAAAACAGCAGAAAGTTCATCTAACAAACAGACTCTCCACCTACGTTTGAAACAGATACCGATAGTAGCAAATCAGATTTTGAAGTAGAAACCGATACTAGCCAACCAGACTCTCCACCAATGTTTGGAGCAGATACCAATAGTAGCAAATCAGATGTTGAAGTAGAAACTGATACTAGCCAACCAGACTCTCCACCAACGTTTGGAACAAATACCAATAGTAGCAAATCAGATTTTGAAGTAGAAACTAATACTAGCCAACCAGACTCTCCACCAACGTTTGGAACAAATACCAATAGTAGCAAATCAGATTTTGAAGTAGAAACTGATACTAGCCAACCAGATTCTTCGCCTACGTTTGAAGTAGATACTGATACCGTCGACATCAGCTCCGGTGACAACCTCACAAAGTTTTATCCAATATGGATATAGAAATCGATGACATAAAGGAATACCACCGCACAGCCAACACAGCAAAAGAGAGCTACGATAGTGATTCATCCAATCAAGACACCATCCAAAAAGAACCACAGACTCTGCAAGAGGTATTCGAGTTTTTTTAAATAAAAAATTATTTTTTAAATCATTGTACATCATTATTTTATTCTTATTAATCTTTCTGAATCCTTCTTAATCTTTTTTAATCTTTTCTAATCCTTTTGATCTTTATTAATCCTGAAAAATCTTTTATAATCATTTTTACGTCACATCTTATTGACTATATAAACTGAGCAATTTTAAGATTGTCAACTGTCACTGATGAAGGGCAATCCAGCCCGAAACGTTTGACTTCATTAAAATCTATAAAGCACCACAGAAGATTGGTTGTTTATTCAGTTGGGTGTTCCCTCAGTCTTAAGTATGGAATAGGAATGAGCACTGCCAGGGATATTATTAAAAAGCAAGACAGACATTTGGCATTAAAAGAAACTCATCTAGTAAAAATTTTAGCTCAATTGCTTCAGTAGTTCGTCTGATATCCGTCCGTGAAGATAATCTATTTATAGAACAAAACGGGGTATTCCTCTATGTAGACATACAAATTACGTTGTCAGTTGACATTTGTGATTACAACATCATCGGCTAAATAAACATTCTCTACGTTTGCCGGTCAGTTATTGTTAATATCGGCACGCGAAGTAAGAGTTTGTGTATCGGGGGAATCCAGAAGTCACGTGATGTCCCATAAATCATTACGTCACATGTAAACAGAGAAATTTTATGATTGGTGGGTGGAAGGGTTTTGACATGTGCTAATCTATTGTTTTAGCACTCCAATTATGTGGATATCGGTGCATATCGATGCCTAAAAGGTGCTTAAAGATTTCTACAGCATGAAAGACAATCTTTTAACAACATGATCGTTAATTACGTAAGGTTTACATGTGTTTGCAAAATGTTGAAAAAAAATGCCATTTTTCCAAAAGCATATCTCGCTTACGATTTATCCGATTTTTACAAACTTTGGCTTCAGCTAAAGCTTACGATGTCCTCTATAACTTTACGTTGGCTTTTTTTTATAAAATGAATAGTTTTTTAAAAATTCAATTTTTCGTAAATGCACTCGCAAAATTTTGATTTCTATCAATATCTTCAAAACAAAACAAAATTTTCCAAAAAGCCAACCTAATTTTGTAGAGATACATGTAGACTTGCGTTGTGCAAAATTTCAACCTTCTATATTAAATAGCCTAGTAGATATGCTAATTTTAAGGGAATAATTGACGTTTTTTTCGTTCATCTTTCATACCCTATTTCTTAAAGTTGAAATGTCATAAAGAAATAAATTTTATATTTTTGGATAGCTGAAAGTCCCCTCTTTCCATTAATATTTAAATATTTCAGATAGGTGGAAAAGAAGTCGTTGAAATCGTCTATTTTTTGTACATAGGTTTAGGGTTGTCAACCCCCTTAATATTGATAGATTTCATCGAAATGACAATTATTATAAATACTGTAAAGGCTTCAAAGTTTCGTTTTTGGTAATATTTAGACTACCGTAAATTTGATCAGAAAGCGAAAGTAGAGTGTACCGGATGTTGTTATAAAATCATATTAATCAGGTGAAATTGGAATAATGCGTGTTACCGGGCAATTAAAATGCAAGTAAAGAATGATATCTTATTGATTTACGGTAGAGAATTTTGATTTGAAAATGATAGTTACAGTGAAAACTTTGGTATCTAAAAGAAAATAAAATACGACAAAATAGGGTATCCCGTCGGTAGATAGGAGACGCATGAAAAAGCGGTAGAAACTATAAATGTATGAGTAAAAGTAAGATCCTATGATTTCCAAAATGTCAAAACGAACTGGTCTTGCAGTTCCTCTCTTAAGAGGCCACCTTCACTCAGCGACCGTTTTTGAATATTCCCTTGAGTGGTCTCTGAATGCAGGTTCTACTGTACATGATAACACCAAATTTCATTAAAATCAAATGAAACCTAGTCTCTGTTGCATTCACCAGCTAATTTTGATGCGTTTTGACTCAGTCAAGGGGAATAACTAAAAAAATTGTTCATCGAGAAATCGTATATATCGAACTTATCCAAGATCTCATAAATATAAATGATCATACCAAAGATCGATCAAAATAAAATTGTAGAAGTTGACAAAACCGCAAAAATATATATTCATGGAATGTAATTACCGGTACATTTGTTTCTGGAAACTAAAGGTAACTCAGTTTTGTCCCCGTAATCAGTCATTAGAATCTCAGAGTTACTTCCCCTTTTAGGCTCCTTTAATTGTGTCTTTGTTGGAACAAGCAACTTTTCAAAGGCCTGAAGGAAATTTGAAATTTGATTGCCACCCACTTCTTTAAATTCCTTCATGAATTATACTTTTGTATAGATTATAAAGTATTAAGACTGTTAAATTTTATAAATTTGTATATTTGTATACTTTAGCAAAGTCCCATAGTTTTCTAATTGTCAACTTTTTATTTTTTCACAGGGCATACAGCCTAGACTTCGTCAGCTGCATCAACATTTCTATATCTGTAGGCCTTCTGTAGTGGCAACGTTGTTAATTAATATAAATTGGAACATTTTTGCAAAACCGGAAGTGCCACATTGCAACATGTCTTAAAAGAAGCAAATTGGCTGTAGAAGTCGCACAGGAGCCTATTTTTACCTTGTTTGCCAAACTTCATAGAATTTATCAACAGAATTGTGCTGCACAAGGGAAATTATTATCAGACTAAAATCATTTAATGAACTCAAGTTAGCCCTATAAAGAAAGACATCTGCGTTGGTCATGAAACTGGAAATGTAAGTAATGAGGTTCATGGTATTCATATCAACATTAAACACTGTGCTAGAGAAGATAAGGTTCTTGACAAAGAAAGGGCCTTAGAAAACAAAGGATAAAATGGATTAATATGGGTTTATAATCTGTAATGATTTGTCTGTCTATACAAGCAAGTGCTGGTTACACATGATTTGGCATGAGGGAGAAGGAGGTCTTTCTTCACATAATTTTGCATCATGTATCACACATTATGTAGAAACCTTGGTGTAACCAGGAATAGAAGAAATCATTTTATTTAGTGATGAATGTGTTAAAATCACTATGTATCATTATCCAATGCTTTGCTGTACTCTGCCTTAAAAAATGATGTCATAATTACCAAAAGATATTAGGAAAAGGGTCACCCAAATGGAGGTTGACTCAGTTCACAAAACCCTTGAACAGAAATTTTGCAAATTGCCAATTTATTCCTCAGCTAATTATGTAGAATTAATATATCAAGCAAGATCAAGTCAACCTTATATTGTCAATTATTCAACACATCAAGCATGAAATTATGGAATTATTAGAATCTTAGAATATGCTAGCAAATATATTTATTTCTAAATTTGATGGTGATATAACTAAAAAGGAATACACTCCATATTAAGTTACCGTTATACTAAATTTCCAACAATGAATTATCAATTCTTTAAAGGGATACTGCGTCTTAGCATGAACATAAAATTTTAGTTCACGAGAATGGTCAATATGAGTGTTTATTCATCAGAGTTCATCCTAACGCTAGGATGTCATAGAAACAGTCCTAAAAGTTAGGACCTTATCCTAACCTATTCTCCAAAACGATCCTAAGCTAAGACGTCCTAATTTGTTTATGTTTGTTGGAAAGGATTTCACTGAGTGAATATCCAAGCGATCTGTGACGCAGATCTACAGTAAGTTTGATCTATTATATTATATACTATTTTGGCCAGTAGCCTAGTCTAATGACAATGTCATATAAAACTTGTTACCTCCCTACTATCAGTATAGACCTTGAGATGAAATGACGTCACATTTGTGAAGTTTGGCTAAGCCCTGCCTCCTTGACGTCGATTGGCCCAAGAAGACTTTATGCTTATGGCTTGCAAGGCTTGTTGAGATTATTTTGCTGCTGCTTTTGGGGCCCACGATGCCAGCATGCTCTTGATACGCCTGCACGAACAGGTCTGACAGGAACACTAATGGTTCAATTACTTTTCACACGTGAGTTTCCTTTTTCTGTTATAATGAAATAATTTTATGTATAGGCTGGACAGAGAACCTGTAAGGGTCTGGTAATTCTGCTCATACCCATCCACCAAACTGTCCAACTCAAGCCTGGCTCCAATTGGCGCATCGATTTAACTCCGCCATTGTTCACTTTCACTTGTGTCGGTCAAGTTTCACGTCTGTTACGGTGTTAGCACAGGGATATCCCATTGCTCGGTGGTGTCACAAGGAATTCCTTAGCATTTTCATACCTCCAAGTTGGAAAGTGACCTGTCCTAAGTTAGGATAGGATGCTTAAGTTAGGATACCTGAGGATCGTTTTGAGAATAGGAACTATCTTAAATTTAGGATGTCTTAATACCTGTCCTAAGTTCCTAGGATTGATCCTAGCTAGGATCGTTTCGAGAATAGGGGGCAGCAAAATTGCTACAGACAGGCCAAAACATCTGATTTTCTGGGAGCATATGGCCAAAGCAACGAGGTATCTGTGTGCAAAGAATTTTTTAGAAAAATGTTATTTCCTACTGACATAATTCGCTGACCTATATAAATGCTAAATTGAAAATTTATCCGGATGTGCCACACCCATCTCATTTTTTTTTTGCGTAAATCTAATAACATTCAAAATATATATTCACGGTACAAATTTGAAGCTTGTACATCTAATAGATCACGAGATATGCACAAATACTTTCCAAAAAAGCAAAATGTACTTTAATTTTAAAAGTGCAAAAATTAAATTTTAATTTTAAAAACTTAAAACTTATACATTGCTGGAAAGTGGACAAAAAGCCCCTTAAGAATCTGAAAATAATAAACCTCTAAATTAATTAGGTCACGCTCTAGAGCAGTCCAAAGTTGTGAATTTTGCTGTTTTCAGGCAGCTATAAAACCGGAAGTGGACGTCAGAGGTCAAATGTTAAAGTATTAAATGATAGACACGGTTAATGACCTTTCACCTACTTAAGGTCAAGGCCACCAAGGGTCAAGGTCACAAGAAATAAGCTTCCAAAATTAGAAAAAATCAACCGGTTTGCTATTGTCGAGAAATTGCAACAAATAGGCAGAATCATCTGATTTTCTGGAATGAACTGGCCAAAGCAATGAGGTACCTGTGTGCAAAGTACTTTTAAAAAAAAACGCTATTTCCTACAGACATAATTCGCTGACCCATGAAAAGGGTAAATTTGAAATTCACCCGGATGTGCCACGCCCATCTCATTTTTTTGTCGTGAATCTAATCACATTCAAAATGTATATTCACGGTACAATTTTGAAGTTTGTACATCTAATAGATCACGAGATATACACACATACATTTCAAACAAACGTAAATACGGCAAAATGTACTTATATTTTCAAAAAATCAAAAACTTCAATTTTCATTTTGCAAACTTTTTTTATACATTGTTGGAAAGAGGACAAAAAGGGCATTAAGAATCTGAAAAAAATAACACTCTTAATTAATTAGGTCACGCTCTAGAGCTACCCAAAGTTGTGAATTTTGCTGTTTTCGGGAAGCTATAAAACCGGAAGTAGACGGCGGAGGTCAAAGGTCAAAGTATCAACTGATAGCCAAGGTCAATGACCTTTGACCTACTAAAGGTCACCAAAAGTCAAGGTCATGAGCAATAAGCCCCCAAACTTCGAAAAAATTCAACCGGATGTTGCAAAAATGCAAAAGCGAAATTCAAAAATTGGCTCCCAATGTTTTTTTCGCAATCAACTGAGGATTCCAGAAATGTAATTTTCATGGAAATTAGACATAACCCTGAGGCCCCACTTTGAGTTTTACAAAAACGTTAAATTTCAAGATGGCGGTCAAAGTTTTACTTCCAGTTCAGATTTTTTCTTCTTCTCATTTACTTAAGATTGACATAAATTTTGTTGCGATACATCAATTACAGCACAAGTAGGTCAACCGGAAGTTTAAACCCATTTTAGGTTGAAAACGGAAATGAAGCAAAAATTTTGACTCTGCCAATGTTTTTATATTCGTGACAATTTTCAGATCAATCCGTCTTAAATAGCAAAGTTGCAAAAATGTGCAAAATATGGCAAAAAAATGTGTGCTATGAATTTTCAAATTTCGAAATTTTTTAACTGCTATCTTGTTGGAAATTGTTTCAAGTTTTCAAATGCAAACCCGAAGAAAATTGATCAAAAATTGCAACTTCTAGAGCCACTCACCAACTATTTAGGCATGTTGCAATGCAGCTCTTTCAGTTTTGCAAAAATGGTCCATTTTATATTTATGCAACACGTTGCCACTACAGAAGGTCTAGAGAAGTTGAGACAGATGAGAATCACTGCCTGGATGACCTAATTGTTTGCCATGACATTATTGTTTTTTCATATAAACCAAAATTATTAAAATTTAATTTTATTACGAATTTAATAAAAATATATCTTTTTAACCACACAATTGTATTTATCACTTATTATTACACCAGTGACAATTTGTATGTATATTATCATTCAGTTAGTGATAAATTTGTATATATGATATCATTCAATTTGTGAAATTGTATTTACCGGTATATGTTGTAATCTATGTATTGTGTATTAGTTTGAATGCAGTATTGAAAACAAAGTTTTGGTTTTCTTGAATGTACCAAGATACAAACCACAGGCGAAGGATGATGAGATTACGAACTGACACATAGATAGGTTTATTCCAAATATGGCAAATAAAGAACAGAATCATATAAAAATACTGTCTAAACAAAAGTAAAATTAATTTGTTTAATATAACCAACCCGACCTTCGCTCCCTATATCTATAGTAACAGAGTGACATATGAACAAAATATTTAAGTGATCAAAAAAAATACTTACTCTTTATGAATACAATACTGAATAGTTAGTTCCATAGACATCAACTCAGCTAAGGATAATATGTGTTCTTTATTAGAAGCTAATTGTTTCAGTGGTTGAACATGTGTATCTGAAGAAGAAAAGAATTTTTGCTGCTCTTATTTTGTGAGAGGTACTTAGAGGCATGGACGGTAATCCTGAGAGGGGTGGGGGGGGACGTGTCTTCGCCAAGTTTATGACTGTGATGACATAATATACATTGTCCCCCCACCCCCCCAAGAAAAAAAAAAAACAGCCATTAACGAAAATTCAATTCATTTTGACAGACACAAGTTTAATGTTGAAACAACAGCTGTCACGTTCAAAGTTGAGTGGTATAGAAAATTTTTGTGGAGACATAAGCCACGTTAAGACGGCAAAGTAATCCGGGCCGAGTCCGGACCGAGCACGGCTCGGCAGAAAAAGTGACTGTCTAAACGGGTTGAGAGGGCTCGGCACCGTGCTAGTTTCAAGTGGGCCGAGCCCCGCAAGAAGAGGTGGTCTCGGTCCAGACCGAGCACGGCACGGCAAAATATTAGTGCTGTGTAAACGCGCCACTGGGCCGAGTGCACTTGGCCCACTTTGCTGAGACCTTTTGCGCTTGCGCTATAATGGCCTTGACCTTTTAACTTATTCCGCGGGAACGACAAGCTAGGCTAATATTATTATTTACATCAAACATCTGCGTTAAAATGTGTGCCCAACGCGGAGCTACTTGGACTGATGAAGAAACCGAAGCTTTGATCGCTATTTGGGGTGACGAGACCATACAAGTTCAACTGGAAGGTGCTCGCCACAACCACAAAATTTATGAGACAATCGCTGTGTGTCTCAAAATTGACGATTCTTAAATTTCGTTTTCGCACGGCTCACTTCAAGTAGGCCAGATTTCATGGCTGTCTAAACGCGGCTATAGTGATGTCCAGAGTCGTAAAGTGCCTTGCTACCCATGCAACACAGCCCAGTGGCGGAGCCAGGTTTACGTCCTAGGGGGGGCGAGATTTCTGAGGTTGCCCGAATTTCGAACTTAGTTATGAGAGTTTTCTTCGAGAGAAACACTATTGTTATTGGCAGAGTATTTTCACTCTTTCTAGAACACATGATACTACCCCCTTAGGAGATCCTTAAGTATTCAGTTTAATTTACGGGATGTACTGTTTTCACCCGATTTTGAATGAGATTTTCGGCTAATGGATATGTTATGTTTGTATGGATTTTATCATTTCGATTTTTTTTTTTTAATTTCAATTATCATAGATATCAACTTTAGTCATACATAGCTTGTCTCCTTTTTTTCATCGTTGAAAACGTCTGAATGACTTTGTCGAAATCAACATCTTTGGCAAAATTCCTTTCTATATTTATCAAAGATAAATTTGAGAGCCTGTCTTCAGCCATTGTTGATCTCAGATAATTTTTTATTAGTTTCAATCTACTAAAGCTTCTCTCACTGGCAGCACTGGATACAGGGATTGTCAAAAATATTTTATACAAAATCGTCAAATTGGGAAATGCAGTATCCATTGTATTTTGTATAATGAAGGGTAAAACATCTTTGACTTTTAGAAGTACCGATGAAGGGGGTGTAAATATATCTTCTAAAACTATTTTAAAATGTCTATATTCATCTATTAGTTCGGCAGTATTGACATCTTTACTATAAAACTTTCCAAGTTCAATCAATTTCGTTTCACTGTTTTTATCTGAGAAATATTTAGGATCTAAGGCAGAAAATTTATTAGCAATTTCAGTAAAATCTAAGAATCGTTCATTCATCTGAAATGTCAAAGTATCTACGATAACATAATAGGTATCTCAAAGAAATCTGGTACGACCATCACCAGCGGCGTCATCCCTTGCTCGTTCACCTGGCATTAACTTTACTTTTCGGTTTCGGGACTCTTTATACACCGGAGCGACTTCACACATTGATGCGATATCTCTTGCTTCAGTTTCAACATCATTGAAAACGTCGTCTGATCGTAATTCGACTAATTGCAATCGAGTGGACTGAACAAGTGAAGATGCAGTCATAATATCAATATCGGACTCTTGTAAATAACATGAGAGTATATTTGTGCATGCTAATATCTTATCCCAAACAACTAATAATACAATAAATTCAAACTTAGTAATTGTTGCCAGAATACCATTACCATTAGCAAGTGCCTTTCGGTGTTGTATTTCGTAATACACCACTAGCAATTTGTTCAAGAGCTTTCACGAGAGCTGGAATGCAGCTTATTACAGCTTTCACTGAGTCTTTGTGGCTATGCCAACGTGTGTCACAGTGCCTTTTCAATTTCAAAGTTGCTATATCCAGTAGCTTAATTTCGGAATCTAACAGTTTCAGTCTTGGAAGAGAACTTGTAATAAAACTGTAGATATTTTCGAGAGTGCCAAAGAAAAGTTTAGCTTGTACACAAGACGAAGATGCCGAGTCACCTATTACAAGATTCAAGTTGTGCGCACAACAGTGAACATAAATTGCGGTAGGCTCTTCAATTTTGACTCGTCGTTGGAGCCCAGAAATATCACCTGACATAGTGGAAGCACCATCATATGCCTGACCTCTACATTCCGAAAATTTTAAAGAACATTTTTCGAGCATCTTATCTAATAAGTTCTTGAAATCTTCGGCACTTGCACCACCCAATTCGTCGAACATGATGAACCACTCAACGATATCTCCCGACTTGGTAACATAACGGAGCGAAAACGAGCATTGATCAATTCTACTGATATCTATAGTTGAATCTAGAATAATAGCATAATATCTAGCATAACGAACTTCAAATAGAATTCCCCGAAGAACTTCATTGGCAATGGATTCAATGATGTCATTCTGTATGTGATGACTTAAATAAGTTTCATTCCTTTTAGCATTTATCAGATGGTCGGCTAGAATTTGATCATATTTTGAAATGAATTTAACAAGTTTGAGAAAATTGCCCTCGTTACAATCTTGACTTAATCCTGCATGTTCTCTGTGACCCCTGAATGCAAGACCCTGTTTTCCCAGAAAAAGTATCGCATCTACCAGACGCTTCATAACTTGTCGATTTCGTTCGATTTCGGCATATTTGGCTTTCATCAAATTTTGATAGACTGTCTGGTCACTCCGCAATCGAAACTTTGTGACAATTAAAACTCTCATAGAACTTTTGTGAATTTCAGAATCCTCGAGACTTCGAATTTTCTCAATCCCTTTTTTAAAATTAGAACATCCAGCATTTGGATCTGCGAATGTGCGTTCAAATGAAAATTTATTTTTTTCTGCAAAGAGCCAACAAGACAGACAGTACATTTTATGTGTTTCAGGAGAGTAACAAAGCCATTGTCTATGGGATTTTGTTCTGTTTTCCATTGTCTTCTGATACCATTCAACATGAAAACGTCTCCCATCTTTGTCGATTTGGAAATCATCTAAGTCATCATGAAATCCTGGTTGACAAGCACCTATTTCTATTATTGCTCGCACCAATGAATCAGTGATTTTGGAATCCTTGAAGAGCCAAGGATCTGATGGATATTTACATGCCAAATCAATTAATTTCTTAAAAACAGATGAACATTCTTGTGGACTTTCCGGAATTTCAGTTCCACTTATATCAGGAGTGTTGGAACATGTTGGTTTATCGCAACATTCACGGACTGTGCCTCCGGATACATTAGCTGATTGGGAAGAAGGGTTACAATCATCAATTAGATGTGTTTCCACTTCACTGTGCTCGCTACTAATTACTTCACTTACATTCTGATTACTTTCTGAAGATGTGCTAGTATGTTTTTTCCCGAAAAAACTACTTAATTGTGGCTGAGATTTATCAGTTATTTGTTGAACTGGTGTAAAAGTAATAGTATCCCCCAAGTGTAAGCGTTTTACGTGACTTTCTTTATAATCGGAATCAAGTTCCTTGCCGCATGCATCACATGCAACCCGTTGTCGATACAATCGTTGTATGTCATACAATATTTATTGAAAAAATTGAAATATGTGCCCGAATTGTCTTTTTTTGGTTGTGTAAAAAAAAGTTCTAAACTCGACTTTCGGGCTGCGATTTCAATTTTTGAAATATGTAAAATATAATCATAGCAATGACATTCGGGCAGTGATTTCGATCCTTAAATAATATGAATTATGAAATATTATTATAGGAGAATAAAATTGGGCTATCAATTTAAAAAAATACAGTTATAGTAATATAGGATATTCGGGCAAAGATATGATTTCATTTTTAAATTCCAAAAAAAAAAAAAAAATTGGGCCGTTAAAATTTTTTTTTTTTAAATGCCTTCCCCGAAAAACTAGCCTTTGGGGCTGCCCCCCTGCCCCCCCTGTGGCTCTGCCACTGACACAGCCGTGATAAGAAGCTTACTGATGTGAAGAATTATCGGCAGGAGTAATATTTTGTGAAGGTGGAAGAAACCAATGGCGCAATTCAAAGCTCATGGAGATTCGCAGATGCAGCATGATGCTCGCAAGAAATTATAGAATATATATAAAACTGACATCGTTACTAAGTCAGATCAACGGGCAATTAGCGAAAAAATCATTGCCTAAAAGAACTAGTTAGAATTATAACATTGCTGCAATATCTTTTGACGTTAGGAATGCCTTTGCGCTGTAAGTGTAATAACGAAGTTTAAAAATATGCTACATGGTTCTGTAGGTCGACCAATTACACCTCAAAGGATATTGGAAATGGCAAGAGTCATGAGTCACAAAATTGTTTACACCATCACCAATGAGATAAGAACTGACAGCATTCAATTTGGTATTGTTATGGATGGCACCCAGGATACGAGCCGGGAGGAGCAAGAATCAATTTGTATACTCTAAATAACTTATAATTTCAAAGTTAAGGCTCAGACTTACGATGATGCAGCTAATACGGCTAGAGAGTTTAACGGGTGTCAAGCCCAAAATTAAAACGGTTCAACTGTTGGCATGATATATCCACTGTGGTGCACACGTGTCACAACTAATTGTGTTTAATTCTATCTGCGAATCTATCTTGTTTAGACCCAAAAACCCTTCCATGCAAAGCGCCATTCGTTGGTGATGCATTATACTACGTGCATCAGTTAGGAAAAATGTTTAATGAGTCGGGCAAATTCAAGAACCTCTACTTAAATGTGTTCTCGGACATTATGGATGTACAATCTCTCACTTCGCTTAAACCAATACATCCAACCCGCTGGCTAACTCAGAAACCTGCAGTAGAGGCTGTGAATAATTAGGCTGCCATACCAGTTGCTTTGCAACAGACAACGATAATTTTTGGAACAGATGTGGCGGGCCAAGCTACCAGCCTTCTAACCAGCTTCATGAATCCAAAGACAATTGGGTTTACAAGCTTCTCTGCCTATTTTACGGTGCTTGGAAAGTTTCAAAAGCACCTTGCAGGGAAAGTTAAGTCTGTTTCCAGGATGCTCTTAGCTGCAGAACTGATAAATGAGCAATTTTGAACTTGTGGGATGAGGAAGTTAGTGCAAATAGTATCAATGGTGGATACTGATATAAGAGATCTTGATCTACACAAATTTGCCCTTCTACCAAAGCGCAAGGTTCCTATGTGTTTATCTCTATAATTTGTAGCTTTACAGTACGTATATAAATGAATATAATTTTTTACTTGTGTACTTTACCTCTTAAATTGTCTGTGACAACATCATTAGGGCCAATAGAATGAGTGGTGCTTGTTGTTGTTGTTTCAGGTACTGCCATATTAGAGAATCTCTGTGGATGAGGGGTAGTAAACAACTGTTTTGGTGTTTGGCCAAATTCCATTATTTGTGTTTCCATACTGGATTTCTCGTTGAGGTCTTTAAAACTGTCATTGAAAAAAAAACCAGAAATTTTTGTTATAATGAGAAATTGTGGTCAAGTTTTATATTAATTCACTACTGTATGGATGAAAGAGTCTCACTGAAGTGTACAAGTGGTTGCCTAGCAAGATACACCCACTTTAAAATATATTTTCTGTTTTAACACTAAAAACTCTAAGATTATTTAGGTCTAATCCAAGTTCTCCTCAATATAAATGTTCACACCAAATTTCATTGAAATCAGATGAAAACTGTATTGTCTATTGCAATCACAAGCCACGTTTCGACTAAGTACATTGCAATTTCGAACTTGACCAAGATGACATCAACTTCAATGATCACACCAAATTTCATTCCAATCAGATGAAAACTGTTGTCTCTATCGTGTTTATAAGTCTATTTCGACGCAATTTGACTTAGTCAAGGCCAATAACTCAAAAAACGTTCAACCAAAAATCGTCACGATCAAACTTGTCCAAGATTTCAATTTTGAGGCGTTTTGACTAAGTCAAGTGCAATAACTCAAAAACCATTTATCGAAAAATCGCTAATTTCCAACTTGTCCAAGATCTCATCAATATAAATGATCACAGCAAGTTTCATTCAAATCTGACAAAAACTATAGCCTCTATTGCGTTCACAAGCAATTGTGGACAGACGGACAGGGGCGACGACAATATACGACCACATTATAATGTGGGCGTATAAAAATGGAATTAATATAACAGCACAATGCTTGGACCTCTAGTTTTTCTAGTTTATGGTGTATATTTCTTTTCATAAACATTGGAGTAAAAAAATCTTCCAGTTAAACGAATTTCTATGTTTTGAAACATAGGATGTGCAACTGATGATAGTCAACTGCTAAAAAGAACGATAGCTCACCAGGCAAGTAACATACAACCTTTGATTAAGAATAAAAATTAATGTCAGGACAGTAAAAATCACCAGTATGTATCTTTCCGAAATGACCGTTTGCAAATAAGCTCCATCGAACATCAAGTATAGGTCAGTGAGGTTAAAAAAAATTTAAAAACTAGAATTGCTGACAATTATGACAACGTATTTCGACAACCTTAGAATATAATGGTGGTCAAATTTGCAATTTCCAACATCTAGGCAATATATTGAATTTCATATTACCTAGTTTTAAAAACGATAAAATAATTAGGTCACACCTTCTGTAGCTGTAAAATATGGCGACAAATGAGAATTATCAATTTTTGCTATGTTTAAGTACGAATATCTCTGTGAATATTTTAAGTCGGACAAATTAAAAAAAATATCTACATGTAGACAATATAATGAACATCATTTTACCTAATTTTCAAGGTCATAGATTAAGTGGGTCAACCCTTCCCTAGGCTTTTAGAGAGACCTAATATTGAAAAATTTCAAATTCGAATATTTCCAAAAAAATAAATGGAATTAAAAAATCGCTCTTCATAGAAATGTGGCCAATGATCAAATGCATTCATGTGCTCAATTTCATTAAAATCGGTTAAACAAAAGTGCCTGAATTAGAACTTTAAAAATTGTAACCAAAATTCAAAATGTTGCCAATATGGCAGCTGTAGCTAATTTTAAGGTCATATTAATTACTATTCACAAGTTATTCATAAAACAGTTTGCACTTTTCACCTAGCTGTTATAGACCAAAAATTACATAATTTCGCCATTTGAGGCCAAACCAGCAATTGAAATTTTTTTTACAAATTTTGTTGCAGTTGGAATCATATCGGCTTAAAACTGGAGAAATTTTAAAATTTCACCAATAGCAAGAAATCTGGGTTTGATTTTATTTCCCCATTTCAAATTGGGGATTTAACCGAATTACATAAAATCTATTATTACATACATGTGTAATCCTACTATACCGATACAAGAGAAATCGAGCCCATGTAATAATTTAATCCATATTACACATACGTTGAATACGGTCGAACTTTTTCTATGGACTCGAATGATTGAGTCGCCATTTTTGTTTTCAAAAGCCATGTGGCTTAGCGATTTCCCTGCTGCAGTGTCAACTTAAAATAACATGACAACAAATTACCATTAAACCATATTTTGAAGCCGGTCCAACCACCCATGGGCTATAATTTCCACTGACAATGTCTTTAATCCCTTTTTGACAACAATGCAACCAAATCAAGTCACATGTGAAAGTTGAGCCGAGTAGGTTAGACGGAACTCCCTATGATGTCATCTTATGTTTTTAATATAACATTCCAGGGGGAAACCAACAGCGAAGCAAGCCGTACACATAGGAGTTATAAATATAATACGTCAAATTAGGTCAAATTTAGAAATACATTTTCATATATAGTATGTAATAAAAGTAGAACCGCACACATGTCTGTAGGTTTTCAAAATTGTACTTGGGGCTTGGTGTAGTGATACCACTTGTGTCCTATGCACACTCTTCGTATCACTACGCCAAGCCCCTCATGCAATATTGAAAACCTATAGACACTCAAGTGCGGTTCTACCATTTTATTGTTAGTTGACAAATACTTTGTTTTCAAATATGAAAACCTCATCGAAATCGAACTGACAATAAAGATGCAAGGGCAAAAAAAACTCAATTTTCAGTCGTCACTTCTGGTCGGAGAAAAAACTTCCGGTTTTGTTTTATTTGATAATAGTAATTATACTAATTTCACCTATGAGGTCAAAATGTCTGTTCCTATTACCAGTTAGTCTGCAAACTCGTCCGAGAATCACAAAAAAAAACCAAACTAGAACCGTTAGACAGTACCAAGGCAGTGCGCGTCCCTTCTATTGCATTGGTGAAACATTGCATTTATACAATTCATTTAAAGATAGAATGTAGATCTATTTGGACAGATGTTTTATTATGATTTAACATGTGACAATTCAGCTTGTTAATAGACTGGCAATTATTAAGGCTTTTGATGTAAAAATATCTGGGCCTTACCACGCCCATAAAGTCTAATGACTTGTTTTGATTGGTTGGGATACTTTAACTGGAAATGTCAAAATTCGTGTCTTGACCAAAAGATAAGAAATTAAAATTAACCTACAAATCAACCCAATTTGACTTTATAACCTGTTACATAATCTCCTTAACTCTTCTTGTAACATTTATATCTGTTTAATTAGAGTATAATTTTATTCTAAAAATTTTCACAAATTTTATTTATACATTTTGATTTATATATTGCTTGAAAGCTGGGAATTTATTTATTTTCGGCTAAGCGTATTTTCAACAATTTAACTAAAATAAAGATATTGTTAGAAAGCTGATGAAAATCACATTACAATAATGTCAATTAGAATGTTGCCAAGAGTCTTGTTCATGAGATATGATCATCCAAAGATACGAGAAATATGCAAATAAGCAATTTTTGGAGCCCTAATAAACCAAAAGGTCTTTACCAAAATTAGAAATCAAGGTATCATATGAGCCTTTAGCCAATGAAGATGATTATGCAGAAAAATAAGGGATGCAGATGGTCGAGTTCAAAAGTTATGAACTTTCAAACAGAAGCCAGTTCTGAAAAACTTTGGCAGGACCTGGTTTAACGACAAATTTGAAATTGAAAAAATGGCATTAGAGGACCTAGATAATTATATAATTATAAATTATATTTTAAATATATATATAAAGAAGAACACATGTTTGTCGGTAAAACTTAGACGTTACACGTTTTCGTTGGTAAAACTTAGACATTACACCCCCAGTCAAAATGGTCACGCTACGCCCCTGAATGTGAACAACAAAAAATGTGATTATATGATTATGATTGTATTGTAAATCAAACTAAATGCTGTTTGTGATATAATACTTTAAACTTCAAGTAAAAAACAAAAGATTTCACAGTTTGCCTTTTAACTAAAAAGATAAAAGGTATTAAAGTATGAAAGGGCCTTAAGACTATGGGGCACAATGTCGATTTGGTTAATTTGAATGAAACAAATCTGCACAAATATTATGGTTGATCCAGTGTCGTCTTTAAGGAATTGCAGGACCACAGGTAATGGACGAAGAATCTGAATGTCAAAAATACACGTCAAAGGTGTCCCTGATAAACATTAAAATGCTGGAAAACTTCTTTACAATCCCCTTTTAGTTGTACATTAAATTTAACATAAAACAAAGACATCTTACCTATCAATATCTATGGCACCTTCATAAGTCAAATAGTAGAATACTGAAAAAAAAGCAACATTTATAAACCCAGTAAGTTAATGCTTAGATAGTATCTATTATTGTGGGTTTGCTTTTTGCCTTGAAAATATGTTAGTAGACATCAGTGCAAGATATGGACATAATTAAATATAAACAAAAAATTTCACTTTGTATTTCATTCACAACCTTACTCCAAATTTAGGTATCGGAAAGTTGTATAGCAATCAGTTAATCATTTGAGATAAACCTGGAACCTAAATGAATCCACTGAAGAAATTCTAAAAACACTTCAGAGACTACAATGCAAATCACTCATTATAGAAGAGTGTGAACATGAGTATGGTCGTTTTCCGCGATGATATCTTTATGGTTTGTACCTTTGTCAGGGTAAGAGCATCGCCCTTTCATACCATATCATCATGGGAGAGTGTGAATGTGGATTCTGTTTTCATAGTTTGCTCGATAGTGCTGTTCTGGGAATTATCAATAAGCGACAATAGAATTATATTCAGAATTTTTTAAAAGTGAGCAAGCTATGAATCTGTTCAGTTTAAAAAAATGTGTGCTATGACAATCATTTTCAGATATATACAAACAATTATTCCCAATGATTAATATTTTGTCAGTGTTGGTGTAGGTCCTATTCATTCTAAATCATATGAATTTGTTCTTGGTCTTCCATGAATTTAAAATAATGTATACTTTCTGACTATGCTGAGGTCAATTCAAGAGTAGAGGACTATGCAATTGTCACATCCTTACAATCACCTTTCGGAGATATATTTTGCCTTGCTGGTACAAAAAAGGAAGAAATATGCCAAAAGTCTCATAAAATATTTAAACTGATCATAATATCTAATTTGTAAAGCTGACCGTTGTATGCTTCCTCTGCTTCTTTTCCTCGTTGTTTCAAACCAAATATTAAATCTATCCAATGATGTAAATTTTGAGAAACATAATCACATTCTAATGCTGCACGTTGCTTTCTGATAAAGTCATTTGAATCTGCAATAGAAATTGTAACTGATTTATTATGTAATGTTTTATTATTGACTTTACACATACATACATCATTCAATTGGCCAGTTAGAACATTGACGACACTGTCATTCGTGATGTCTTAAGGTATACTTCCAGGCTTCACAACCTTCCAAAAACATTTTTCCCAACTTTTGACTGTTATAGCACGAGACCTATGTTTACCCTCCTCCACCTTCTTTCTAGTCTATCTATTATTTTCCATTTTAATTTTTCTACTATATTTGTTTTTATGTTTTTGCTGGTGCTGGGCTCATTTCTCATTTGTTTGTTCAGCCCAACAACCTTAGTATTTTATTTATTTATTGTTATCTAAAATATGATGGGGCAAAATACATTAAGTCAAATACAATATTTCAGCGAAAAACTATCAGGTCATGATGAAAATCACTAGGGATCATCTTCATAATGACACTGACCCACAAAGTAAAAATCATGAGAATCCATAAAGAAGTGTAGCCGGTATAGTGAGCATGGGTTGCATCCTAGTTTAAGATGGTTAACAGGTGTTAAAAGAGAGTAGGTAATACAAAGATGATAATAAAACTGTTGATTTGAACTTTTCACACCAAGGTCAGTGACCCCTCAAAAAATTTATTACGGATTTGACGATTCAGATTATTTTTATTTTTTCATTTTTTTTTTTGCGATTCTCAGACGCGTTTGCAGATAAACTGGTAATAGGTACAAACATTTTTACTTCATAATTGACCTTAGAATAATTGTTATTAACAAAACCGGAATCTCTATCTCTGACTGGATGAGAACTGGAAATTGAGTTTTGTTTGCTCTTGAAAGTTTATTGTCAGTTCCATTTTGATCAGATTTTCACATTTAAAAACTTCAATATATTTGTCAACTAACAATTATAGATTTTATGCAATTCGGTTAAATCCTGTACACACAATTTGCAATTTAAATTGAAGGGTCATTGTAAAAAAAAGAGCTCTGTCATGTGACTTATTTTGCATTATAGGGTTATTTTATTTTCTTTTTTTGCGATTCTTGGACGAGTCTGCAGACGAACTGCTAATAGGTAAAGACATTCTGAATATGTGGACGTAAATTGTCGTTGCCCCTGTTGGTCCGTCAACATTTGTTGTAGAAGCAATTTTCTATGGATTTTAATGAAACTTGGTATAAGCATTGGTATTGGACAGCGGTCAAGTTCAATTTGGATGATTTTTCGTTAAAAGGTTTTTGAGTTATTGCCCCTGCCTCTAAATTTGTTGTAGACACAATTTTCAATGGATTTGAATGAAACTTGGTATGAGCAATGGAATTGATAAGGCGGTGGTCAGGTTCGAATTCGATGATTTTTCACTGAACAGTTTATGAGTTATTGCCCTTCACTAAGTTAAATTGTGTAAAAATTCATTTGTTGTAGACACTGTAGAGGCTACAATTTTCTATGGATTGTAATGAAACTTGGTATGAGCATTGGAATTGATAAGACGGCGGTCAAGTTTGATTTTTCGACAAACGTTTTTTTAGTTATTGCTCTTGCCTCTATATTTGTTGTAGACACAATAGAAGCTACAATTTTCAATGGGTTTTGATGAAACTTGGTGTGAGCATTGGAATTGATAAGACGCCGTCAAGTTCAAATTTGATTTTTGATGAACAGTTTTTGAGTTATTGCCCTTGACTTCGTAAAATCTTGTCAAAATTCTAGTGTTGATGCAAAAAAGCCCCCAATTTTCAATGAATGAAACTTGGTGTGAAGATTGGAGTTGATTAGACCTCAGTCTGAAGTTTGAATTTGACAGTAATTTTCAAAGGATTTTGATGGAACTTGGTGTAAGCATCAGAATTGATAAGACATTAGTCAAGTTTGAATATCCGACTTTTTTTAACAATGTTTTTTGAGTTATTGCCCTTGACTTTGTAAAATTGTGTTAACAATTTTTGTGGGTGCAAAATAAGCTACAATTTTTTATTAGATTTGATGAAACTTGGTATGAGTATTGAAATAGATAAGATGGTGGTCAAGTTTGAATTTGATGATTTTATCATGAACAGTTGGAGTTTTTGCCCTTGACTTCAATATTCATTCAATACTTGTTTTTTTGAGTTATTGCTCAATTTATTTTTCAAATTCAATGCTGCCAGTGGGAGCACCTTGCCTGGCTAGCCATCTTTCATATCTTAATTAGAACTAAGTTAGTTTTTCTAAAGGAGTAACTCTATACAAATTTTAGCAAACGATACAAATTAGTTACATTACACCAGTTTTACCACATTTTATCCAGTCTATTTAATAGCTTTTATTTCTACTTTTTTCACAAATCTTGTTTATGCATAATATTTGATACATTGATTCTCTAAGACTTTCTCTAAGTAGCACAATAGTCCACATCAATGTCTAAAATCACCTATTTTCAGTTATGCATATTACAGAAAGTTAAATGTGGACAACTTAAACAAAGAAATTCAGTTTGCTCTTTAACTAAAGGTGGCTGGGAGAACACTGGGCAAAAGGAATTAAAATACGAAAGGATCTTGCTTTAGGGCAAAATGTCAAATGCCAAGCAATGTGTTGTACTCAGCTGTAATTATTCCCGTGCAATTTGACATGTAGCCAGTTGGTTATATTTTATTGGCTTTGGGGGCTTTTTTCCAAATTAAATATTAATTTGATTGAAATAAATTTGCCACCATACACCTTAAAATTAGCCACAATAGGATGACTAATCATTTCTGAAAGCGTATATTTACCTTCTGCCCAGGGTGGAAGTTTGACATCTCCAACTGGTTGACCATTCTGTCTGAATCCAAAATCAACAACCTGCAATACATATAAAGTGACTACTTATCTTCATTTTTCAACTTATCTTCAATAAGTTTTTAATTTAAAAAAAAAACAATATACATTCCATTAACATAGCAGAAAATACATTGCAGCCTATATTACAATCTTATCAAAATTATGGTTTATATGTAAATAAAGCAGCTGCTGGAGCTTTTTAAAGAAAATTTTACTATTTTGGAATACCTATACCGTATAATTCCAAATATAGTGCCCAACAAAGGGTGCCCACTATATACATTTTGTCTTCCATCGCGGTAATATTGAATTGTGTAAAAGATCAAATTATAATTTTAGATAATGGCTCAATATGATTATTATCCGGTGGGGGTAAAATTCCGAATTCCCGAATTGTCCGAATTGGGTCAGAAAAGACTAAAAGTTCGAAACTAAATTTCCGCCAAAAGTCATGCACAAATTCAGGATCAAAACATTTTACATCAAAAAACGAATATTTAAAACGTTTTTCTTTGGCCAAATCACAATACCTATTTTTCTTTTGTGTTATATAATTCTAGTGAGTTAATCCATAATAATGTTGTCTGTCAATTGACATGATTTAATTTTTAATAAGTATTATCTCTATTAGGCTACTCAATGAATACTTTTTGTGGTCTGTGACCAATATTTTTATCATTATCTCCCTTGATAAGCCTAACTGTGAAAACCAACCATGACGAGCCAAGGAGACAGACTTAAAGATTTAAATTTGAGTAGCTACCAGAAGTTTGAACTCTTGGTTCTTGATGTTCCTTATAACCAGGCAACATCGTCCCCACCATTGTTTCCTGCAAAATGTATTGGTTGATAAGGGCTCTGCGGGAGAGGATTGGAAACACACGTCAACTGCCTCGTGGTCAAAACAAGCTATAGACTTTTTAGGGAGTCACAATAATGGCTGGTTTTCACAGTTAGGCTTATCAAGGGAGATAATGATAAAAATAACACTGCTACTTTTCATATCACAGTCTGTGATATATCATTTATCTAATACGTCACTTGATCGATATGAGGACCAGTATTTACGAAATAGTAAATTTAAAGATAGCTTGCCAGGCAAGGTAACATACGCCCACTTCAGCAAACAGAATATTCCATGTTTTTTCATTTAATCAAGGGCAATAACTCATAAACAGACATCTGGCGAGATAATATCAAGATGAAAACACATACCAAGTTTAATTCAAATCGGATAAAAACTACAGCTTCTATTGCGTACACAAGTAAATTTTAACCTTTATTCACTTAATCAAGGGCCATAACTCATAAACAGACATCTGGCAAGATATTATCAAGATGAATACAAACTTTAGCTTCTATTGTGTACATTAATATTTTTTCATTAAATCAAGGGCCATTACTCATAAACCGACATCTGCAATCGTGCCAACTTGTCCGAGATATTTTCAAGATGAATACACATACCAAGTTTCATTCAAATCGGATAAAAACTACAGCTTCTATTGCGTACACAAGTAAATTTTAACGTTTTTTCATTTAATCAAGTGCAATAACTCATAAACCGACATCTGGAATCGCGCCATTTTTGAACTTGTTCGAGATATTAACAAGATGAATGCACATACCAAGTTTCATTCAAATCGGATACGAATTACAGCTTCTATTGCGTACACAAGTAAATTTTAACTTTTTTTCATTTAATCAAGTGCAATAACTCATAAACCGACATCTGGAATCGTGCCATTTTCGAACTTGTCCGAGATATTAACAAGATAAATGCACATACCAAGTTTCATTCAAATCGGATAAAAACTCTGGCCTGTATCGCGTACACAAGTAATTGTTGACCGACGGACCAACAGGGGTGATGGCAATATACGTCGACATTTTCATGTGGGCGTATAAAAATGCAGTTGCCAACAAAATCTCAGCTCACAAGTTAAATCAATAAAAAAAGAAAACATGACACGCTTACTTTTATTCCCGTTAAAACTTGCCACAGTGGGAAAGCTAAATATTTTCAATCAAAGATGTTGAAAAATGATTTATTTGTAGTTCCATTTCTTCATACGTAATAAAACATTCTAACTTTTTATTGTAGCCAGCGGATAAAAACGTGCTTGTCAATTTGCCAATATCAAGTCTCAAATGTCTTGTCGGAGTTTGTCAGAGAAACCATGACACCGCTTTAAAATCTGGAAGGCTGGAAGGAAGCTTTGAGATTACTTTAATTTGCAACAAATATTGTGAACATATTAGTGTCTTGAGTCAAAATAAGATAAAAAGAAAATTGGCCTGTAGGGTTTGACAGAAGGTGTGAAAAGAATACAATAAAACTAACTATCGATTTTAACTTTTCACATCAAGGTGTTATGAAGTACGTCAGAAGCAGATTAATCTGATAACGTAACTATTTAACATTGAAAAAGAATAATTCTTTTTTCACGATTTCCTGTTCGAGTGACTCTGTGAAAGGCTAGAAGTCCCAACAGGTTTGAAGCCATGGGACAAGGGAGATTGACACGCTCTGAGCTGTGCTCATGCAGCTCTAGTTTACTATTGAAATTTTACAAATTCTTGCAAAAAATGTGCTTAATTATAAGTTTTACTAAAATTTGAAACAGTTACTATAAGTTTATCCTAGAAAATAGATTTGTTTCTGCCTTTGAGTTTAAAAAGGAAACGGATTTTAGGATTTCTATATTTTCTATCTTTGTATATTTGCTTTTCCCAAATTTTGACTGCTCTGGCACGTGACCCAATTGTTTAAGAAGGTTGACATTTCAGAGTCTCTTGCATTTTGCCACATTAGTAAAGTCCCAATCTGTTCCACAGTTAGTGTCAATTGACACATCTTCTGAATGTACGTCAAGCTAACCTTTCAATCCCCCCCCCCCATTCATTCAAAAACCAGTTGCAGACTCCTTGACAATAATTCAGAGCCCAAGCAGTAGTCCACTTATTGATTTTGTTCGAAACAGACTACCGGTAAGTGTATCATAGCGAAACCACTTTCGTCTACGATTTTGACTACCCCTACTGTGACCGAGACAGTTTGAGATGTCCGTTCGTGTTAGCATGTCAATCTTGGAAAGTCAAGTTATTTTGAACAAATAAGCATAAGAAAAAATTAGTAGGCCTAAGCCTAGTCCGAGTTGTCATAATTCAGATTTGGTATGGTATAACGGCCAAGGTCACAAAATAAAAAGTCAAGCGTCAATATCAATAATAATGGCGTCTTTTGTGATTTGTCAGAATTGTGGAAGATTTAAAAGCTGTTTGCTACTAAAAGGAATCAAGATGAAGCTTTCAGAGACCAGCGGTGCCAACTTCTGTAAATGATTTGTAGAGGCAAGTTTGGGTTTAGACAAGACTAGAGAACATGAGTTAGCACTCGGTAGGTTTCATTAGTAGGCTAGGCCTACACAGACAGGGAGCTAGGCCTAATAGTAGTAGACTAGAAAAAAGAACAAGACATGACATGAATTTCCTTACACCTCCTTACAAGGCATGTGTCGTGATTCAAAAACTGGTGAAACAGTCAGTATATTGTACCTTTTTCGCTGGGTAAATATTTACTCTTTGACCTAACTTTATAATTTGTGTTCAAAAGACCTAGCGTGGAACAAAACAAGGACTGTTGCATGTTTCAGTTTCATTTACAGTCTAGCCCCAATAGGTATGGCTCACAAATAATACACAAAAACATAGACCGAGTTCATAACCATTTTTAAACGCCCACATGAAATGGGGGGCGTATATTGTCGTCACCCACATCTGTCCGTCTGTCCGTCCGTCCACAATTGCTCGTAAACACTCTACAAGGTGCAATTCTTGACGGATTTAATTGAAACTTTATATGAGTGTTTATGATCACTCAAGGATGAACCCTATTTAAAATCAGCAAAATGGGAAAAAATTTAGTATGAGTTTTTGCCCTTGTTCTTGAATGGCTCGTAAACACTCTACAATGTGCAATTCTTGCCTAATTTTGATGAAACTTGGTGTGAGAGTATGTTATAACTCAAGGATAAACCCTACTGAAAATCAGCGAAATCAAAAAACATTTAGTATGAGTTATTGCCCTTGTTCTTGAAAACACGTTCAATTTTAGCTTGTAAACACTCTTGAGAGAACAATTCTTAATGGATTTTGATGAAATTTGGCTTGAGTATTTGTTATCACCCAAGGATGAAGCCTATTGAAAATCAGTAAAATCAAAAAAATTTAATATCAGTTATTGCCCTTGTTTTTGAAAACGCGTTCAATTTTTGGCTTTAAAACACTCTACAAAGCACAGTTATTGACCGATTTTGACAAAACTTGTTGAAATTGTTTAATATCACCCAAGGATGAACCCTTTTGAAAATAGAAAATATTAAAATATATTGGATACGAATTATTGCCCTTGTTCTATAAAATGTGTTGGATTTTTGCCTTGTAAACACTCTACAAGTCACAATTGTTGAGCGATTTTGAAGTAACTTGGCACGAGTATTTGTAATCACAAAAGTATGAACCCTATTGAAATTCAGTTAAATCGAAAAATATTTAGTATCAGTAATTGCCCTTGTTTTTGAAAACGAGTTCAGTTTTAGCTTGTAAACACTCTCGAAAAAACAATTCTTAATGGATTTTGATAAAACTTGGCTTGAGTATTTGTTTTTACCCAAGGATGAACCTTATTGAAAATTAAATACATGTAAATCGAAATATATTTAGTGTCAGTTATTGCCCTTGTGTTTGAAAGCGTTTAACTTTTTGGCTAATAAACACTCTAGAAGGTACAATTCCTGACCAATGTTTACAAAACTCACTGAAATTGTTTGATATCGCAAGGGATGAGCCCTATTGAAAATTAAAAATATATCTAATAGGAATTATTGCCCTTGTTCTTTTAAACGCGTTCGATTTTTGTCTCGTAAACACTCTACATGGCACAATTCCTGACCGATTTCGATGAAACTTGCTGTGAGAGTGTGTTATAACTCAAGGATGAACCCTATTGAAAATAAGCGAAATCGAAAATTTTTTTAGTAAGAGTTACTGCTCTTGTTCTTGAAAACGCGTTCAATTTTAGCTTGAGAACACTCTAGAAAGAACAATTCTTAATGGATTTTGATTAAACTTGGCTTGAGTATTTGTTATTACCCAATGATCAACCCTATTATAAATCAAATAAAAGCGAAATATATTTATTGTCAGTTGTAGCCCTTGTTCTTGAAAACGCATTCAATTTAAGCTTGTTAACACTCTAGAAAGAACAATTTTTAATGGATTTTGATGAAACTTAGCTTGAGTATTGGTTTTTATACGCCCACATGAAATGGGCTGTCTGTCCGTCCGTCGGTCCGTCCGTCAGTCTTTCCGTCCACAATTGCTTGTAAACACTCTTCAAGGTGCAATTCTTGACGGACTTAGATGAAACTTAATATGAGTGTTTATGATCACGCAAGAAAATCAGTGAAATCGGAAAAAATTTAGTATGAGTTCTTGCCCTTGTTCTTAAATGGCTCGTAAACACTCTACAACGTGCAATTCTTTACCGATTTTGATGAAACTTGGTGTGAGAGTATGTTATAACTCGAGGATAAACCCTATTGAAAATCAGCGAAATCAAAAACATTTAGTATGAGTTATTGCCCTTGTCCTAGAAAACGCATTCAATTATATCTTGTAAACACTCTTGAGAGAACAATTCTTAATGGATTTTGATGAAACTTGGCTTGAGTATTTGCTATCACCCAAGGATGAAGCCTATTGAAAACCAGTTAAATCGAAAAAAAATTAGTGCCATTATTGCCCTTGTTTTTGAAAACGTGTTCAATTTTTGGCTTGTAAACACTCTACAAAGAACAGTTATTGACCAATTTTGATGAAACTTGGTGTGAGAGTATGTTATAACTCAATTTTAGCTTGTAAACGCTCTTGAGAGAACAATTCTTAATGGATTTTGATGAAACTTGGCTTGAGTATTTGCTATCACCAAAGAATGAAGCCTATTGAAAACCAGTTAAATCGGAAAAAAATTATTGTCGAAAAAATTTAGTGTCAGTTATTGCCCTTGTTTTTGAAAACGTGTTCAATTTTTGGCTGAAGGATGAACCCTTTTTAAAAATAGAAAATATCGAAATATATTTATGAATTATTGCCCTTGTTCTATAAAATGTGTTGCATTTTTGCCTTGTAAACACTCTACAAGTCACAATTCTTGAGTGATTTTGATGTAACTTGGCATGAGTATTTGTAATCACCTAAGGATGAACCCTATTGAAATTCAGTTAAATCGAAAAATATTTAGTGTCAGTTATTGCCCTTGTTTTTGAAAGCACATAATTTGTGGCTTGTAAACACTCTACAAAGCACAATTATTGGCGGCTTTTGACAAAACTTGTTTAATATCACTAAAGGATAAACCCTATTGAAAATCAAATATATTTGATACGAATTATTGCCCTTGCTTTATAAAATGTGTTCGATTTTTTCCTTGTAAACACTCTACAAGTCACAATTCTTGAGCAATTTTGACGTAACTTGGCATGAGTATTTGTAATCACCTAGTGATGAACCCTATTGAAAAATATTTAGAGTTAGTTATTGCCTTTTTTTGGAAAACTCGTCAAAATTTTTAGCTTGTAAATCCTCTAGAAGGCGCAATGAATTACAGAATTTGACAAAATTTGCTGAAATTGTTAATTATCACTCAAGGAGGAACCCTATTGAAAACAAGAAATATCACATAATATTTGATAGCCCTTGTTCTTTCAAATGATTTCGATTTTTTGGCTCATAAACACTCTATTTCTAATTTAAACACTGATTTAAATGGAACTTGGCATAAGTATGTGGAATCACCTAAGGATGAACCCTATTGAAAATCAGATAAATCTTAAAATGTTTAATATCAATTGTTGCTCTATTTTTGAAAAGAAGTATATGTATATTTTATTTTTTATTCAAAATCAATGCTGCCAGTGGGCGTATATTACCTTGCCTGGCAAGCTATCTTGCATCTCTACTATTTGTGAAAAGGTTTGTAATTTCAAGAAAATCTTTCATTTAGACCAGTTTAAAATCTTCAAGACTGTGTATATTAACTATCCAAAAATTAATAAGATAAATTAAAATATTTTCTATTGTTCAAATCCAATATCTCATGTCCATCTAATTTTAAAAGGTGATTTGAATAAAAAAATATTACAAATTGATTCATTGTTGTATAAATAAAGCTTAAAAATATTTTTTTTTTTTACCTCTGTGGGCCAATTGGAGACATGTATTTGTGAAGAACTACAAAATTTGCCATTGGAATGAAACTGAAAAACGACTAGAACCTACATTAGTGAAAGATGTGCCTCAGTGAATGTAATCTGTTTACATTTAAAGACCTTTATTGTGATTTATCAACAGACTTCCCAGATGCTGTTGTGTTCCAAAGTTTAAAAAAATCCAATTGTTGTCCTTTAATAATTATATTTTTAATATATTTAAATGTTCTGCAAACACAATCAATAAAAATATATTATAACCAGAGTTTTGTGCTTTACAAATTTATTATCCTGAACAGTCAATGTCAAGGGTTCAATTAACTGCCAAAAAACATCTGACCTGAAATAAACTGGAATCTAGAACAATCTAGCTGGAAAGATTTCTGAAATAAACTGGAATCTAGAACAATCTAGCTGGAAAGATTTCAATCATAGCTTTTACAGTGTTGTTCTATTAATAATTAGAAAAGGCTGGTAACTACTACTGGGGCTCTCAAAAAATATAAAATGTTGGGCATTCGATCTATTAACCATTTAGGTGGAATATTTCTTTATATATTCTTTATTTTTCTCAACTTGAAAAGAACAATGGCTATGTTACATCTTCAATGGAACCTTTATCAAATATTTGAGGCCACTGGTTAGGTGGCAAGTTACTTTAACCCATGATAAAATTTAATAGGTTTTATTCAAGTCGGCCCACATGCACATAGTTCCCAGAAATTCTGAAGTCAAATTAATCCAAACACCCAATTTCAATAATGTCAATTTCCGTTTATAGAAAATTAGTTAAAAAGTAGGCCTAGGCCTAGCCTAAGTTTGACTGCTTTTTTTTCGAAAATCTCAGTTATGACTGTATCCAAGCAGCTGTTAAAAAAGAAAACTTTTATAGAAAACAATGAAAGATTGTTTTGTTGCGATCTTTATCAACTGTGGATGAAAATGATTAAAAATGATAAAGTTAATTGGTCCTTGTTGATCGTCAGTTTCTTTGTTTAGTATTGAGTAACTCCCTTTCCTCGTACAAGTTCAAGGTCGAGCAATTAAACTTTTCGTCGTTTAACTTTGTAAGTTATTGTGCAAAGTTGTTTGTCATTTAGAAAGGTTTTGAAAAAATAAAAAATTAAAGCAAGAAGTATTAAATATCACGATGAAAAGGAAAGAGGCCTAAAATGATTCTGAAATTGTATGATCGAAAGTTTCTATATGTAGCATTTAGCAACTTCCTTGAGTAGTAGGCCTACAACAAGTTGTGAAAAATAAGATCGTCATTTTGCCTCAAGTTGAATACTGAGGGTTTTATTTGGCATTGTGAAACGTTTTCATTAAAATAAAATGGAGTATGAAATGATTTCATGTCACCCTTCAACATTACTTAAACTAAATATTTTGAGAAAATGTAAATTATTTATGAAATTGGATATCTGAAACTGGCGAAATAAAACTTTCGATCAACGCATGCGCAAAACAATTTGGACATCTCAAACTGGTGGACATCTCATACTGCTACAAAGGGGTTGACTGTAGATCCTCTTATTAACAGGAAAATGTAAATGAAAACACTCACTTTTGTATGTTGAAGAAAAGCACCATCACCTTCAAAAAATTCAGGTATTAACTCTTTAAAATCTGCAGCTCCAACCAGACAATTATTCCAAGCATCTTGCAAACTGTAATATTAATTTCAAATTTTTTTTAACAGAACCTGTAATACTAATACTTGTTACTCAGAATTCCAAGCAGAACTAACTTAAGCCTTGGAAAACTAACAATAGTTGATTATTATTTTCCGAAGGTCTTCGGCTTTCACAGTAATATTATGACAAGGGCAAGGTTAGTGCTCTTCAAAGTGAGATAAAATAGATCACTGGTTATGGCCACCTATTGGCCATGACATTACATTCTAAATACTAGTCCAACATGTAAAAGATCTTATTTAATTTGATTTGTTGTCTCAATCAGAAATTTTTTTTTCGTGGAAGTATTCCAAAATGCTATTTTACATATTGTTAAAAAGTTACTATAAATAAATCAAAATTTGAGAGATGAACCATAGTAATAACCTTTATATTAGTAAGGTAGGCAACAATGTTTTGTCAGTCAATGATAGTGACATGGAATTTAATACCAAATAGAAAACTTTGACCAACGGCCATAAAAATTTAATAACTTGACTTGAATAACTGAGAATGTTTCATCCTCTTCAACCCTTTGTCTCAAAGAAAACAGAAAATAGGCCATATACAAACACATAGTTTTCATGATGTAAGTAGTCCATGAGAAACCCAGAAGTTTAGATAGAGATTTTTGAATGTCTCCTGAGCCGATGTTTATTTTTATACGCCCACATGAAATGGGGGGCGTATATTGTCGTCACCCACATCCGTCCGTCCGTCCGTCCGTCCGTCCACAATTGCTCGTAAACACTCTACACGGTGTAATTCTTGACGGATTTAGATGAAACTTAATATGAGTGTTTATGATCACGCAAGGATGAACCCTATTGAAAATCAGCGAAATCGGAAAAAAATTAGTATGAGTTCGCGCCCTTGTTCTTGAATGGCTCGTAAACACTCTACAACGTGCAATTCTTGACCGATTTTGATGAAACTTGGTGTGAGAGTATGTTATAACTCAAGGATAAACCCTATTGAAAACCAGTCAAATCGAAAAAAAATTAATATCAGTTATTGCCCTTGTTTTTGAAAACGCGTTCAATTTTTAGCTTGTAAACACTCTACAAAGCACAGTTGTTGACCGATTTTGACGAAACTTGCTGAAATTGTTTAATATCACCCAAGAATGAACCCTTTTGAAAATAGCACATATCGAAATATATTTAATAGGAATTATTGCGTTTGTTCTATAAAATGTGTTGGATTTTTGCCTTGTAAACACTCTACAAGTCACAATTCTTGAGCGATTTTGACATAACTTGGCATGAGTATTTGTAATCACCTAAGGATGAACCCTATTGAAATTCAGTTAAATCGAAAAATATTTAGTATCAGTTATTGCCCTTGTGTTTGAAAACGCGTTCAATTTTAGCTTGTAAGCACTCTAGAAAGAACAATTCTTAATGGATTTTGATATAACTTGGCTTGAGTATTTGTTTTTACCCAAGGATGAACCTTATTGAAAATCAAATAAATCGAAATATATTTAGTGTCAGTTATTACCCTTGTGTTTGAAAACAGGTTTAACTTTTTAATAAATACTCTAGAAGGTACAATTCATGACCAATGTTGACAAAACTCACTGAAATTGTTGGATATCGCAAGGGATGAGCCTAATTGAAAATTAAAATTATCAAAATATATCTAATATGAATTATTGCCCTTGTTCTTTTAAACGCGTTCGATTTTTGTCTCGTAAACACTCTACATGGCACAATTCTTGATGGATTTCGATGAAACTTGGTGTGAGAGTGTGTTATAACTCAAGGATGAACCCTATTGAAAAGCGAAATCGAAAAATTTTTTAGTATGAGTTACTGCCCCTGTTCTTGAAAACGCATTCAATTTTAGCTTGTAAACACTCTAGAAATAACTATTCTTAATGGATTTTGATTAACTTTGGCTTGAGTATTTGTTTTTACCCAAGGATGAACTCTATTATAAATCAAATAAATAGAAATATATTTAGTGTCAGTTATAGCCCTTGTTCTTGAAAACGCGTTCAATTTTAGCTTGTAAACACTCTAGAAAGAACAATTTTTAATGGATTTTGATGTAACTTGGCTGGAGTATTTGTTGTCTCCCAAGGATGAACTCTATTGAAAATCGAAAAATATTTAGTACAAGTTATTGCCCTTGTTTTTGAAAACGCGTTCAATTTAACTCGTAAACACTCTAGAAAGAACAATTTTGAATGGATTTTGATGAAGCTTGGCTTTAGTATTTGTTTTCTCACAAGGATAAACCCTATTGAAAATCAGATAAATCGAAAAATATTTAGTGTCAGTTATTGGGCCTGTTTTCAAAATCGCTTTCAACTTTTGGCTTGTGAACACTCTAAACATTCATTTTTGACAAAACTCGCTGAAATTGTTTAATATCAACCAAGAATGAGCCTTATTAAGAATTAAAAATATTATTAAGGGTGAACCCTATTGCAAATCATAAAAATACCGAAAAATATTTAATGAGTTGAGTTAGGTACAATTCTTGACAGTTTTTAATGAAACTAGAGACCCTAGAAAAAAATATATGGTGGAAGGTAGAATATTTCATTCCACTTTTGTAACCTTACTGAAAAGTTTTTATTTGAAATAAATGCTGCCAGTGGGCGTATATTACCTTGCCTGGCAAGCTATCTTTTGGTAGTAGATTTATGTAGTGGTGAATTTGTTGTAGTACATATAGATTTACAGTAGTCAATGTCGGCAAGGAGACTGCTAAGGGTATTAACTGCTCATGGACAAAGGTGCTGTAAATCTGGCGCATGCGCATTGACTTTGAATTATTAGTAACTGGTTTTACCCTCCCCTTCACCCATACCGCTCGCGTGTTGTTTATCCATCTCATAACTATCACCCTATCCAGCAGCACTCTCGCAATTATTCTCAATCTGGCTTTCCCAGCTTTATCCACAATCACGTCAATAGGACTATCAATCTCGTCAATCTAATTTTCGCCAACCTCGTAACCACCAACCATCACCAGGCAGCACAGAACCAATATTCTAGACCGAGACAGGATGACAACCCACAAGCAAGGTTTTTCTTTCAGGTATTGCAGTGTTAAGGCAGTGTTTGCACCATGACTCAGTAATTTCAAATCAGGCAAGCAATGGTCAGCCTACTCGAGGTTTACTTTTCAAAATTCAAGATTTGAATCAATTTGTAAAACCAGCTCTTTGGAACACCAATTTATCTTCAGCAATTCAAACTATCAACAATTTTTGGGCAAAAGACGTTGCATGTACTCACCATGAGTCTATGCTTGCAGAAAAATTAACTCGATTAGGTCACGCAACTTTTTGGATCAAAATTTAAAACAGTTCTTGTCAGAGGCAATCAATTGGGCTAAAAAATCTTATCGTAGTTTACAACCAGATACTTTTGAGAAATATACAGGCTTAATCCAATCTCTTAAAACGACTGACATAAACATGGATGTACACATTGCAATACCTGCTCCGTCATCTTCAAAGAATCCAGAATTACAGTTAATAGATATGCCATACCCAACAGAGCTTCAACAAGAAAACACCAACACTCCCCCGTAAACGACCTACCAAGCACATCAGACGTAGCTGTCCCTACCCCGAAAAGACCGAATATCATATCAAAACCCATCTCACCCATTGCAAATTATGGAAACCCCTACCAGAAACACCTTCTGCAGCGCTACCTTCAACTTCAAAATCAAATTCTGAGACGTCACACTCTCAGCACCTTACTAAATCCCGTCGCTGACTAAGTTTAGATGCCAACAAACCAGAGACCCTGATCAACAAACCATGCCGAAATGATCATGCAAACTGCAAATCTGACTGGTCCTTACCTGAAATCCTGAAGCAAACACTTCTTATAGGTTCATCCAATATCTCTCGCATCCCTGAGCTCGATAATAATATTCAAGCAGAATACTATCCTGGCGCCCGTATCAACCACATCTTTAATATCTTATGCAAAGCAGCACCTACTAATATTCCTAAGAAAGTACTTTTTCATGTGGGCATCAACAATAGAAAAAAAAACGGAGAGTCAATATACAAACAGATTCTAGGACTAGTCACCTTAGCCACAACCAAATTCTCTAATGCCACCATATCCACTACCCAAATACTGATATCTGTTGCTCTGAATTGTGTTGAACCTGTTGAAACGGGCAACCTGTAGAAGATACAATCTTCTCATCTACCATAAACTTTCACCTTATGCAATTACTTCTCTGAGATTCAATGGAGTGGTTGAAGTAAAATCCAAATGTTAGCCAATGTCATATCTACACGTTGCCAAAAATCCATAAAAGTCCTGAAACTGGGTGGTCCCTGAAGGGCGATATCTCAGATTGTGCGAGCAAATTCTACCGAGTTTCTGAATACATTGACCATTTTTTACTTCCATTAGCGTGTCAACATCCTGCCTAACCCAAAGATACTACCGATTTTGTAGAAAAAATTAAACAATTAGATGTACCTCCAAACGAAGTGTTTATTACATTGGATGTAACTTCAATGTATACTAATATTGACAACAATGCCGGTTTAGACGCTGTCTGTAAAGCCTTTGAAAGAAATCCATGTGATGAAAGACCCGACAAAGAAATTTTAGACCTTTTAGAACTATGTTTACACGTAACGACTTTACTTTTAATGGAAAAACAGATCTTCAAGCATCTGGTACAGCTACGGGGAAACACTTTGCCCCAAGTTATGCAAGCATCTTTATGCTTTTTTCTATAAAACGTTTCTTGACAATATTTTCATAATTTGGACTGAATCATAACATTATTTTTGGCAATATTTTGAAATCACCCTTCAGTAAAATTGACTGCTAGTATTTCGGAAACAAGTATAGATTTCTTGGACACGATAGTGTTCAAGGGAACCAATTTTGTACAAAATCAAAAAGTTGATATCAAAGTTTAATTTAAAGAAACAGATACCCACCAACTTTTATTCAAAACTTCATTTCATCCAAAACATACCTTTTCTGGCGTTGTTAAGTCACAAATCCTAAGATTTCATAGGATTTGTACCTAACAGGCCGATTTTGATTCTGTGTGTAGACTTGTTTTCGATAAATTAAGAGAGAGGGGATATTCAAAAAGATTTTTGTGCCAAATTAAAAACGACACTCTTTTCCATCTTCAGAAGAAAAATGACCCCCCTCCTCCTTTTAATGGCTTTAGTTCAATACCGTGTGGAGTTTCTGCGTGTGGAACCTGCAAGCATATGCGTATTTCCCACTTTTTTCAAAATAAGTGGACAGACAAAACCTTCCTAATGAAAAACCTACTTTCTTGCGGTGACCGTAATTTGATATACCTAATTTCTTGTAAAAAATGCGATATCCAATATGTTGGTGAACCTAAAAATACGTTGTGGACCCGTTTAAATGGACATCGCTGTGACATCGTGCATTGCAAATGATAGACCTATTGCGAACCACTTCAATCTTCCCGACCACTCCATACATGAAAAATTGATTATGCCTATTGAATCTTTTCCGAACATCACGCCTAAGCAGTGAAGATTACAACGCGAGAGTTATTGGATGGACCAACTTGGCACAGTATATTCTAATGGGTTGAATATTCAGCATGATAACCAAATCATCCCATTTGTAGTCACATACAACCACACTGCAACAAATGTCGCTCTTATTGTTAAGGATTATTACAAACGATTACAAGAAAAATACCCCCATGTGTACACGAAGAGACTGGAGACAGCCTATAGACGAGTAGGACAAATTAAAATATACACATAATTGACGAGTATGCAAGGTTTAGTGCAAGTGCTATTATTAGGAAGTAAAACATCTTCAGTATTCGTTGACAATTTTTTATTAAACTTTGGATCAAAAAGCCCCCAAAGATTATTCTGTGATACCGGAGGTGAATTTAATAATTCCCAGGTGAGAGACATTTCAATATAGAATTTAAAACAACTGCTGCTTTTAGCACTTGGTCCAATGGTTTATAGGAAAGGCATAATCAAACACTTACAAACATAATACAAGATATGAGCAGAGAGGAAGTGTCCTTGGGATATTTGGTTAAGTTGGGCAATATTGGCAAAGAACAGTCTATTGAATAAAAAAAGGGTTTAGTCCATATCAGTTAGTTTATGGGAGGAATCCTTATCTACCATCAACAATCATTGATATGTCACCAGCAGTGGAGGGTACCACATCAAGATAAATTGTTGGAGACCATAATTCAACTGCAAGAAAGGCATTTGTAGCAGCAGAAACCCAAAGGATTTTAAAGGCTGCTAGTCAGGAATATAAAAGACAATTAAAAACTGAGTTCGATTTATATAACAAGAACTGCAACAATCCCCTGAAAAAACTAACAAGTGGTTGCCTAGCAAGATACGCCCACTTTAAAATAAATTTTCTGTTTTAACACAGGCAAAAACTGTAAGATTATTTAGGTCTAATCCAAGTTCTCGTCAATATAAATGTTCACAACAAATTTCATTAAAATCAGATGAAAACTGTATTGTCTATCGCAATCACAAGCCGCGTTTTGACTAAGCCAAGTGCAATAACTCAAAAACAGTATATCGAAATGTCAATTTCGAACTTGACAAAGATGACATCAACTTAAATGATCACACCAAATTTCATTCCAATCAGATGAAAACTGTTGTCTCTATCGTGTTCACAAGTCTATTTCGAAGCAATTTGACTTAGTCAAGGCCAATAACTCAAAAAACGTTCACCCAAAAATTGTCACGATCAAACTTGTCCAAAATTTCATCAATATAAATGATAACACCAAATTTCATTCAAATCAAATGAAAATTGTGATATCTATCGCGTTCACAAGCCAATTTTGAGGCGTTTTGACTAAGTCAAGTGCAATAACTCAAAAACCATTCATCGAAAAATCGCCAATTTCAAACTTGTTCAAGATCTCATCAATATTACTGATCACAGAAAGTTTCATTTAAATCCAATGAAAACTCTAGTCTCTATTGCGTTCACAAGCCAATTTTGACGCGTTTTGGCTAAGTCAAGTGCAATAACTCAAAAACCGTTCATCGAAAAATAGCCAATTTCGAACTTGTCCGAGATCTCATCAATATAAATGATCACAGCAAGTTTCATTTAAATCCGACAAAAACTGTAGCCTCTGTTGCGTTCACAAGCAATTGTGGACAGACGGACGGACGGACAGGGGTGACGAGAATATACGACCACATTATAATGTGGGCGTATAAAAAGGGATCATAATGCCAATAACCTACAAAATAAAAAACAAAATAATCCATAAAGAATTGCAGCCTGTATTGTGAGCATAAGTTGCACCCTATGGGGAAAAACGCTAAGTCTGAAACAATATTGGGTATATTGATAGGGATCATCTTCATAATGACACTGACCCACAAACTTAAAATCACAAGAATCCATAAAGAATTGTGGCCTGTACAGTGAGCACGAGTTTCATCCTATGGGTGATGGGACAAAAACACTAAAGACCTGTGTACACTAGGACACATGTTGAGGACACAAGTAGAAACATATTGCCAAAACACCAATGTTGGCTATTGTATCCTAATGTGTCTTAATAATTGAAAATCAATTTCTTGGCAACATGTATCTGCTTCTGTCTTTAGGCCTAGCCAATTAGAGGTCATAACTAGGTCACCTGATGAGCATTAGGTCACATGATTTTGTTTATATTTGAACAAAATGGCTGAAAACATCAAGGAGTGGTCAACTGCCAAAATTGAGCATCTAATTAAATTTTGGGAAGCTACACCCTGCTTCTGGGATATTCAGGCAAAGGAATATAAAGAATACAGTTATACAAGAAATATTTCAAGATCCATGACCTTGTCCACAATCTCCTCCGTTGGTCTGCCTGACGTTTCTTATTTCTCGCTGCAATAATACAGCCTGTGTTTTGAAGAATCTGCCATTTTCCCTCCAAAACCCTGTTTTCCCTCTCAAAAGACTGTTTGTGTCCAAGCTTGTGTCTTGTTGTGTCCAGAACATGTGTCCGCAACATGTACCTCAGTGTATCCTAATGTACACAGGGTGTGCAAGCAACATGTGTCCTCTTGTATCTTAATGTGTCAGCAACATGGATCCTATACTAGTGTACACAGGCCTTTAGTCAGACACAAAATATTGGTGAAAAATTATTAGATCATCACGAAAAGTGATAGGGATCATCTTCACAACGACACTGACTGAAAAAAATAAAAATAAAAAGAATCCAATTGTAGCCTATAAAGTGAGCACAAGCTGCACCCTATGGGTAATGGGTCAAAAAAGGCTAAGCCAGACACAATATTTCGGTGAAAATTTATCAGATAATCAAGAAAATCGATTAGGATCATCTTCTTAATGACTCTGACCCACAAAATAAAAACCAAGAGAATTGTAGCCGGCAGAGTGAGCACAAGTTGCACAAGAGCAAAAGTTGCTAATGGAGTGAAAAACGCTAAGTCAGACACAATACTTCGGTGAAATAATCAGATCATCATGAAAATCAATAGGGATCATCTTCATAAATGCCACTGACCCACAAAATAAAAATCAAAAGAATCCTTGAGAATTGTAGCCTGTAGATTGAGTACAAACAAATGTGAACGGACTGAGGGGGGGATTACAATATCCGCCTCAAATAAATTTGTGAGCTTATAAAAAATAATGTTTGAAAGAATTTATGATGACCTCAATGAGCTGTTGAATAGTCCAGTTACAGAGATCAAAATTCACAAGTGTATAGACAATCTGAAAAACAACAAATCCTCTGGAGGAGATGAAGTTCACCAGTCTTGTTCACCTGATGACGACAGTGTAATCGTTGAAAGGTTGTGTATTTTTGTATTAGATTAAGGAGTAGTATACCATAAAAACTTTGTTCATTATTTATGTGCTTCCTACCCCTAAAGGATTATTGGTAACTCTGCTTCTTTATTCTCATCTGAATTAATAAGAATTGCAAAGAATAATATACCTCAAGATAGCTTGCCAGCGAGGTAATATACGCCCACACATCAGCATTGTTAAATCAGGTTTCCTTTGATCAATAGCATCTAAATATACAAACAAACCCTGCTTCTAATTCGTTAATTTCAAACTTGACTACCGTCTTATCAATTTCAATGCTCACACCAAGTTTCATCTAAATCCATTGAAAATTGTAGCTTCTATAGTGTCTACAACATTGGGGCAATCAAAAGGGTTCATCAAAAAATCATCAAAAAATCATCAAAATCCAGCTTGATTGCTGTCTTATCAATTCTAATGCTCATACCAAATTTTATTCAAATCCATTTAAAATTGTATCCTCTATTGTGTCTTCTCAATGGACAGACCGACGGACCAACAGACAGGGACGTATAAAAATTGCAGCTTCTATTGCACCCACAATAAATTTTTTACACAATTTTACTTAGTCAAGGGCAATTACTCATGAACTGTTCATCGACATATCATTAACTTCGAACTTGACCACCGCCTTATCAATTTCAATACTCATACTAAGTTTCATCGAAATCCATTGAAAATTGTAGCTTCTATTGCACCATAACAAAATTTTGATGCAATTTTACTAAGTCAAGGGCAATAACTCAAAAAACATTCTTCAAAAAATCGACGATTTTGAAACACAATAAATTTTTTTACACAATTTTACTTTGCAAATTCAAACTTGATCACCGCCTTATCAACTCCAATGCTCACACCAAGTTTCATCAAAATACATTGAAAATTGTAGTTTCTATTGCACCCACAATAAAATTTTGACGCAATTTTACTAAGTCAAGGGCATTAACTGGAGAACAGTTTTTCGAAAAAAATCCATTGAAAGTTGTAGCCTTAATTGCACCCATAATAAAATGTTGACGCAATTTTACTAAATCAAGGACAATAACTCAAAAAATGTCCATCAAAAAATCGTCAATTTCGAAACACAGTGAAATTTTTACACAATTTTACTTTGATCACCGACTTATCAACTCCAATGCTCACACCAAGTTTCATCAAAATCCATTGAAAATTGTAGTTTCTATTGCACACTCAATAAAATTTTGACGCAATTGGTTCATTCTGTTAAATAGGGGGTGGTATGTAGCTGACCTATTAACATACAGGGAAATTGAAACTTTTTGATAAAAAAAACTCAAGGAAGACGAATATTTTAACACAACCAAATTGGTTGTGCTATTTCACTATATTTTCATACTTTTGTCTTCTGTCTTTCTGCTGAAGGCAGTGAGAGACTAGATGATTTGGTCTGAGATCTTAATGACTCTAAATCTCAACAATATTCCTATTCAAGAAGTTTCTGTCCAGAAGCAATTGGGGTTAACATTTCAATCAAACTGTCAGTGAGATACACATACCTGTATTAAGCAACCAGTCAAGGGAAGTGGCTGGAGGTGGTGCTTAATACATGTGGCTGTTAAATACAGGTGGAGGAAGTTATGATGAGGGGGGAAATACACATGTTTACATGTCAATATCCAATATCTTTATTCAATAACAACAAACAACAATTACTGTCTATTTTCCAGTTGGAAATAATCTGTTAATCATTGCTGCTTTGTCTTATTGACAACTTTCCTTTTATTTAAAAGATCCTGTAAGTTCATTACTGCCTCAAACAATTCAAAATCATTTTGTTGAATAGAATAATTTCTCACAATTGTTACCGAATTGTCTACCTCATTTAAGTCTATTTTACTATCCCAGTCTACCACATTCATATCTGACCTTTGCCAGCCATATCAATAACCTTGACCCTTTCACCAAGCATCAGAATTTTCTAGTAGTAGACATGTTGAACAATAATGACAAAATGAATAATGGTCTACTTATTGTTTTTGACCGTTTTTATGTTATTTTTAAGCTTACCCTTAAATTTGAATAAATGTAATGATTAAGATTGAAAGAGTAAGTAATAAAAAGCCAACACATGATCAAGGAGTCAAGGTCAATTGAACATCTTGGATTCAATCTGATTGTATTTCACCCGTCAATTGGCCGTTAATTAACAGGATTATATGACCGCTTGAGATAAAACTGATTATCCGTTAGTGGGTTAGACAGGTAAATTAAATTGAAAATCGCAGAGAGGAAATTTGAATGACCGTTAAAGCAGGGTCACGCTGAATGGAGGTGGCCGGATGACCAATATTGACTGTATTGCTATGATTTTATCAAAAACTGGTAGGTTCATAAACTATCTTAGATCTTTGAAATATGGCCTAAATATAAAATCATACAATATTAGAAACAGTGACATTCTTTAACAGTATCAATGTTTAACTTATTACGTATTTAGACTTCAGTTGAAAACGTATTGTAATCATTCGGATTATAACATATTTTAACTTTGGTCATTCAGATTATTTTTTTGTGGGACTTTGCTTTCAGCAAAGTCCCAGTTTGTTTTCGGTTTGTCAATTCTTTTTTTTTTTTTTTTTTTTTTTCGAAATTTACACACCTCACACAGCCCTGGCTGCAATAGTTGCAGCATTTTCACAACTTCTCCAGACCTTCTGTAGTGGCAACGTTTCTAATGAATATAAATTGGAAGATTTTTGCAAAACCGGATGTGCTGCATTGCAACATGCCTAAAAAGTCGGTCAGTGGCTCTAGAAGTCGCAAGTTTTGATCGATTTTCTTCGGGTTTGCATTTTTGAAAACTTGAAACAATTTCCAACAAGATAGCAGTTAAAAAGTTTCGAATTTCGAAAATTCATAGCACACATTTTTTTGCCGTATTTTGCACGTTTTGCAACTTTTCTATTTTAAGATCGATTGATCTGAAAATTTGGGTGCCTTCAAGTGTCACGAATATGAAAACATTGGCAGAGTGAAAATTTTTGCTTCATTTCCGGTTTCAACGTTAAAAGGGTTTAAACTTCCGGTTGACCTACTTGTGCTGTAATTGATGTATCGCAACAAAATTTATGTCAATCCTAATTAAATTAGAAGACAAAAAAACGAAGAAGAAAAAATCCGGACCGGAAGTGAAACATTGGCCGCCATCTTTTTTGTAAAACTCAAAATGGGGCCTCAGGGTTAAGAGCGATTTGCGTGATATTTGCATTTTTGGATAGTTCATTTGATTGCGAAAAACTTAAGGGACGCCGATTTTTGAATTTCGATTTTGCTTTTTTGCAACTTCCGGTAGAATTTTTTCAATTTTTAAAAGCTTATTTCTCGTGACCTTGACCTTTGATGACCTTGTCCTTTAGTAGGTCAAAGACCATTGACCTTGGCTATCAGTTGATACTTTGACCTTTGACCTCGGATGTCAAACAGCAAAATTTGCAACTTTGGGTAGCTCTAGAGCGTAATGTAATTAATTTAGAGTGTTAATTTTTTCAGTTTCTTAAAGTACTTTTTGTCCTCTTTCCAACGATATCCAACAGAAGTTTTTAAAATGAAAATTGAAGTTTTTGATTTTTGAAAATTAAAGTACATTTTGCTGTATTTACGTTTTTTAGAAATGTATGTGTGTATATCTCGTGATCTATTGGATGTACAAATTTGTACTGTGAACATACATTTTGATTATGATAAGATTCACGCTTAAAAAATGAGATGGGCGTGGCACATCCGGGTAAATTTCCAATTTACCCTTTATATGGGTCAGCGTATTACGTTTGTAGAAAATAGCGTTTTTAAAAAAAGTACTTTGCACACAGATACCTCATTGCTTTGGCCAGTTTATGCCAGAAAATCAGATAATTCGGCCTGTTTGTTGCAATTTCACGACAAAAGCAAACCGGTTGATTTTTTTCGAATTTTGCAAGCTTATTTCTAGTGACCTTGACCTTTGGTGACTTTGACCTTTAGTAGATCAAATGTCATTGACCTTGTTTATCGGTTAATACTTTGACATTTGACCTCCGACGTCCACTTCCGGTTTTATAGCTGCCCGAAAACAGCAAAATTCACAACTTTGGACTGCTCTAGAGTGTAACCTAATTAATTAAGAGGGTTATTTTTTTCAGATTCTTAAGGCGCTTTTTGTCCACTTTCCAGCGATGTATAACCAAAGTTTTTAAAATGAAAATTTTAATTTTTGCACTTTCAGAATTAAAGTACAATTTGCTTTTTTGAAATGTCTTTGTGCATATCTCATGATCTATTAGATGTACAAGCTTCAAATTTTTACCGTGAATATATATTTTGAATGTTATTAGATTTACGCAAAAAAAAATGAGATGGGCGTGGCACTTCCAGGTAAACTTTTAATTTAGCATTTATATAGGTCAGCGAATAACGTCGGTAGGAAATAACGTTTTTCCAAAAATTTCTTTGCACACGGATACCTCGTTGCTTTAGCCATATGCTCCTAGAAAATCAGATGTTTCGGCCTGTCTGTTGCAATTTTGCGACATTTGCAAAGTCCCACTCTGTGCCACAAGTGGCTCTAGTTTTTTGGTTTTTTTTGCCATTCTCGGACGAGTTTGCAGACGGACTGGTAATAGGTAAAGACATTCTGAATTGATAGGTGATCTTAGAATAATTATAAAATAAAGCAAAACCGGAAGTTCTTTCTCCGACCGGAAGTGAGAACCAGAAAATCAGATTATTTTTGCTCTTTCATCCTAATTGTCAGTTCGATTTCGATCGGATTTTCATATGTGAAAACTGGGCGCTTGAAATGAGAGCAATTAATTTGTTATTAATTATTTATTATTTTAATTTCAGTAACTATATTTAGCATATCTATTTAAATAAAAAGAGCGAATTCATCATATTTTTGTATGAACATGTTGTATATAGAGGATCTTAAACGAGTGCTTATGTAATATGGAATTTATGAAATGACTTGACGGATTAAACATATTACGAGCGATGCATAGCATGGGTAATATTTGATCTGGCAACGAATTTCCTAAATTTCTTATTACATAAGCACGAGTTTAAGATTCTTTTTATCACACAACTATTGATAAACGCATATTTAGTTTACTTTCCATGTCTTGTTTCAAAGAATGAACATCAGCCTCTTTGTGCCTGCTTAAAATATCATTGCGCGTAAGAAATAAGATCCAGAAAATAAACAGTAATTCTTTATATCACATGGATATCATGTTCATGTGATGATGGATTGAAAATTTGAATTAAATTTATAATAAACTCATGTCCAAAAGAAATGATACCAACTTATTTTAATAACATTTAAATTTTAGCGTTTCCTTATGGATGAAACCTTGCGTATACGATTCCCATGATAAAAAATCAACCATGTCCAATAAACAAATCCGGAAACTTTCGTTCGAACGCGAAAGAAACACATTTGTTGTGAAAATGTTTTGTTGTTTGACACGAAATGCACGTGCAGATTCATCGTATAAAAGTGTTGACTGGACACGTTGGGATCACTGCAACAAAAAAAACACAAAAGAAATGCCACGTCTGACAGCTATCCAGAGAGAAAGAGCGGTCGGAATGATCCAGGAGGGAGCAACGCACATCACAAGAAGGCTTGGCTGCGCGCGCATAACCATTACCAGATTAATGCAGCAGGCGTCAGACAGGTCAGACGGAAGACAGGCCAAGGAGCAGAAGACCACGAGTGACCACGCCTGCTGAAGACCGGCACATCCGGCTGATCCACCTTCGCAACAGCTTCGTCACTGCGACGTTCACGGCAACAACGGGACATGTACGCAGGGTAAGCAGACAAACCATCTACCGAAGACTTCGGGAACATGGTATCTGAGCCCGTCGCCCCTGTCGCAGAGTGTAACTGAGTGCTCAACTTCGAGTTAACAGATTGGCCTGGGCCAGGCGCGTGCGGCAGAATTTGTCTTCACAACAACGATGGCCCGCGACTAGTATACCGAAGACGTGGTGAATGTTTTGCGCCAAATTGCATTGAAGAAGTCCGGGCATTTGGCGGCGGAGGAATGATGGTCTGGGGCGGAATTTGTGGTGACGTGAAAACAAGGCTTATCATTATTCGGGGAAACTTGAATGCCCAGCGGTATTGCGATGAAGTTTTGGGACCAGTTGTTCAACCATTCATCCAGCAACAGCCTCGAGGAATCATCTTCCAACACGACAATGCGAGGCCGACACAGCGAGATTGACTCAGGATTTCCTCAATAACGCCAACATTCAAGTCTTACCATGGCCAGCCTGTTCACCGGATATGAACCCCATTGAAAATCTGTGGGACTACCTCGGTCGTAAAATCAGGCAATGTCCCAGGCCTCCAGCTAACCTCAATGAACTCGAACAATTCCTCCTGGACGAGTGGCAGCTTATCACCCCCAATATCATCAGACGTTTGACTTCATCATTTCGGAGACGTGTCGTCGTATGCATGGTGGCAAATGAGACGTTTTGTTGTGTTTTGGGACCTTCTAACGACCCATTCGTTTCACTTGTTCTGTTTTTAAATTTCCATTTTGGACCCACATGTCTTAATAGACCTGCCCTGGACATTGTTACTGCTTGTTTGTAATGAATTTTTCAACACGTTTACAGAAATGATTTATAAAATAAAATATAGAAAATTGAACTTTCTATGTTGTTTGGTTTTTCTGCAATCTCATTTTTAACATTGGTATCGTTTCTTTTGGACATGAGTTTATAATATAACAACAAAAAATGTAACTGGAATAATATGATAAATCTGTTTTTAACAACATCAAATCTCGAATAGGCCTAGTCAAAGAGAAAATGAAAGTTGACATTAATTCATGTCAACACAGTGCTGACGTCAGATGACCCAAAATTAATCGGAGTCACTTTCAATAATTGGTGGTTTTTTTTTTAAGTGGCTGGCGTGTTTCTGCGATTTTTTCTGATTGATGTAGGTGAATGTTAACATTTTCTCTGTAAACATTACCACCGATTATACTACTTAATTTGTGGACAGATATAGAAGATGTGGTGAGTGTGGATTGTAGATCAGATGAAGGGACAGTGGCTTGGATTTGAGGCCTATCGATGGGCAAATCGTGTTGACAAGTTGTCATTATTGTTATTGTTTACATTTGACATTGTCTGCTTTGTAACTGTTTGAGGAATTAATGTCAGTCTGTAGCTTGATATTTCTGCTACGAAGTCCGAGCCGCTGACTTTCAATTCATGACATATTGTCCTACCACATCCTTTTGGCACAATTTTGGTGACAAGGGCATGCCCTAAAGGTGCTTCTGTGGGAAATTAATCAAAAAATTAAATAACATCAAACTTACTCGTTAAACATTCTGTCTGGATGATCAAATTTACCATTTTGTAAACACAACACATATTCTGGTGCTGCAAAGGAATTTCAAGGATTAAGATAGCTTGCCAGGCAAGGTAATATACGCCCACTGGCAGCATTGATTTTGAATAAAAAATAAAATATACATAAACCTCTGTTTCTAGGGTGATAAATGTACAATATTAATAAGTTTCCTGAAAATCAGTCAAGAATTATACCTAATAACAAGGCAATAACTCATTGTAGATTTTCAGTATTTTTGATTGTTAAAAGGACTCACTCCTGGATGATAACAAACAATTTCAACAAAATTCATCAAAATCCGTAAGGAATTGTGCCTTGGAAAAAACAAGCCAAAAACCAAACGCGTTTTAAAGAACAAGGGCAATAATTCATATTAAATATTTTATAATATTTATTTTCAATAGGGTTCATCCTTGAATGATAATTAAAAATTTCAGAAAGTTCTGTTAAAATCTGTAAAGCATTGTGCCTTCTAAAGTGTTTACGAGCTAAAATTTTGATTCTTCTTTTACAAATAGAGCAATAACTGATATGAAATATTTTAAGTTTTATCTGATTTTCAATAGGGTTCATCCTTAGGTGATTCCACATACTCATTCCAAGTTCCGTTAAAACCAGTCAAGGAATGTGAGTAGTATATGAGCTTACAGATATCCGGCACCTCTCCGCTTCGCTCCGCTCCGCTCCGAGCTACCGGATATCTGTAAGCTCATATACTACTTATTTGCCCACCCGCCCTCCCTTTTCAATAAAATACATCACCAAAAATGTCTTTAATAAATATAAACCCCCCTAAAACCAATTTCGGATCAGGAGACATTCAAAAATCTCTGATTAAACTTCCCGGTTTCCCATGGGCTAAATATAAAGGTGAGAAACATCTTCCAGGTCATAATTACACTGGACCGGGAACTAGGTTAGATTTACGATTGGATGAAAATGATAATCCAAAACCAGGTGAAGAACCAGTTAATAGAGTTGATGCTGCTGCACTTAAACACGACAAACTATACAGAAATGAAGACTTACAATTTCGACACGAAGCAGACAAACAAATGATTAAAGAATTAGAAGCTATTCCAAATCCCACTTTTAGAGAAAAAGTTGAAAGAGCATTAATCATAAGATTATTAAAATCAAAAATGAAATTAGGTATGGGATTAGCAGATGAAATTCATAAAGAATTCAGAAAAACTAAAAACTTTTTAAAAGTTAAAGTATTCGCCAAAGACGATATATGGTCAGCAGA
>JAUJPP010000007.1:33919509-33964622 GCA_030562195.1 Nipponacmea schrenckii
ATCAGCTTACTGTAGGCTATATCTAAAATAAGGATTTTTTTTTACGTTAAGTTTCGAAGAAAAAGGCACCTGAGTCTTTGTTTACGATAACTTAGCTTAAGATGATTTTTATGTTCCAGTCATCCAATTTGTTCATTAAATTCAGCATTATCATCCAATCATATAACTGTATTTCTTAAAATCTGGATGTTCATCATATTCAAGTTTTCAAGAATAAGGCCCCAAAATATTCACTTATGACTTAGGATAAAACATACCCAGGTATATGGAACGAAAAATAATTCTACTTACCCACTCTATTCCTTGTGTAAATGGACAGCCATCCCAGTCTTTCTCTGGGAAACGTTGTAAGATCTTGCCACAGCTTGAGCCACTTCCTGCAATATACAGAAAGCAATAGATAAATAACAGAATAATCTGGGGCAGACGCACAAAATTTCTGAAAAAATATTATTTCCTTGTGACAAGTGCTTTTATGTTGATATCTATTGCAACATTAAAAAGCAACATGCTAAAATCACCTTTATATACAGCTATATATGGGTTTAAAAGAAGGGTGCAAAAAGACTACAGAAAATCAAAATGTCTCTTAATAATACCCTTAATCATTATCATGGTATACTCTGAATACTTATTAACAATACAACATTGACTTGGTTTCAAATTATTCAAAATGCAAAAATAAATCATGCTTTGTCATTATTTTATGTACAGAAAACTTAAAACATACACATGAACCTCAGTCAATATTTCCATTCAAATAAAAACATGTATTGTTTCATGTCAGATTATATGCAGAAAAACTTAGCTGAATGTCCCAATTCAAGTATAATAGAATTACATTTAAGATTCAAAAAATATCAACAGACAAGTGGACCAAAAGCCATTAATTTTTCTTTCCAAAATACAGACAAATTCAGTTTGAACCACAGTGAAGAAACTTTTCCAGACAACCAATTAGCAAGTGTTTTATGGGCAGAAAATAAGTTCAATTGGAAGACTAGAACAATTATGAAGTCTTATTATAAATGATTTATATAGACAGTAAGTCTTCAAAGCAAAATTTAGTTTTCTTAAATCAAAGCCCATCCATCTTTTTTTCACTTATCAACAAGTCAACAAACATGTCACTTCAGTTTTAACATTTAACAATAATTCTGCATGCACAAAAAATGGTTGCCATCTTGATTTTATAATTGATGATGCTATTACAACAATTGGCTTTTAACTATTCTACTGAAACATTGTTATTCATTCAGCTTTGGGTAAGACCTAATACAGCCCCTGTTCCACTCATTTTAAATGTACCGGTACTTTTAACTCTTCAGAAACGTTGGATCAGAATTTATAATTTTACAAATATATAAATCCATGGTCAGTAATTCAAATGTACATTTTGTTAAACACTCTTCAAAGATAGCTTGCCAGGCAAGGTAATATACGCCCACTGGCAGCATTTATTTCAAATAAAAACTTTTCAGTAAGGTTACAATAAGTGGAATGAAATATTCAACCTTCCAACCTATTTTTTTCTAGGGTCTCTAGTTTCATTAAAAACTGTCAAGAATTGTACCTAATAACAACTCATTAAATATTTTTCTGTATTTTTATGATTTGCAATAGGGTTCACCCTTAATAATATTTTGATATTTTTAATTCTTAATAAGGCTCATCCTTGGTTGATATTAAACAATTTCAGTGAGTTTTGTCAAAAAGGAATTTTTAGAGTGTTCACAAACCAAAAGTTTAAAGCGTTTTTGAAAACAAGCGCAATAACTGACACTAAATATTTTTCGATTTATCTGATTTTCAATAGGGTTTATCCTTGTGAGAAAACAAATACTAAAGCCAAGTTTCATCAAAATCCATTCAAAATTGTTCTTTCTAGAGTGTTTACGAGTTAAAGCGTTTTCAAAAACAAGGTCAATAGCTTGTACTAAATATTTTTCGATTTTCAATAGGGTTCATCCTTGGGAGGCAACAAATAACACAGCCAAGTTACATCAAAATCCATTAAAAATTGTTCTTTCTAGAGTGTTTACAAGCTAAAATTGAACGCATTTTCAAGAACAAGGGCTATAACTGACACTGAATATTCTATTTATTTGATTTATAATGGGGTTCATCCTTGGGTACCAACAAATACTCAAGCCAAAGTTAATCAAAATCCATTAAGAATAGTTCTTTCTAGAATGTTTACAAGCTAAAATTGAATGCTTTTTCAAGAACAAGGGCAGTAACTCATACTAAAAATTTTTTCGATTTCACTGATTTTCAATAGGGTTTATCCTTGAGTTATAACATACTCTCACACCAAGTTTCATCGAAATCCATCAAGAAATGTGCAATGTAGAGTGTTTACGAGACAAAAATCGAACGCGTTTAAAAGAACAAGGGCACTAATTCATATTAGATATATTTTGATATTTTTAATTTTCAATTAGGCTCATCCCTTGCGATATCCAACAATTTCAGTGAGTTTTGTCAACATAGGTCATGAATTGTACCTTCTAGAGTGTTTATGAGCCAAAAAGTTACACCCGTTTTCAAACACATTTTTCAAAATCCATTAAGAATTGTTCTTTCTAGAGTGTTTACAAGCTAAAATTGAACGCGTTTTCAAACACAAGGGCAATAACTGATACTAAATATTTTTCGATTTAACTGAATTTCAATAGGGTTCATCCTTAGGTGATTACAAATACTCATGCCAAGTTATGTCAAAATCGCTCAAGAATTGTGACTTGTAGAGTGTTTACAAGACAAAAATCCAACACATTTTATAGAACAAGGGCAATAATTCCTATTAAATATATTTCGATATTTGCTATTTTCAAAAGGGTTCATTCTTGGGTGATATTAAACAATTTCAGCAAGTTTCGTCAAAATCGGTCAATAACTGTGCTTTGTAGAGTGTTTACAAGCTAAAAATTGAATGCATTTTCAAAAACAAGGGCAATAACTGATATTAATTTTTTTTCGATTTGACTGGTTTCCAATAGGCTTCATCCTTGGGTGATAACAAATACTCAGGCCAAGTTTCATTAAAATCCATTAAAAATTGTTCTCTCAAGAGTGTTTACAAGTTAAATTGAATGCGTTTTCAAGAACAAGGGCAATAACTCATACTAAATGTTTTTCGATTTCGCTGATTTTCGATAGGGTTTATCCTTGAGTTATAACATACTCTCACACCAAGTTTCATCAAAATCAGTCAAGAATTGCACGTTGTAGAGTGTTTACGAACCATTCAAGAACAAGGGCACGAACTCATACTAATTTTTTTCCGATTTCGCTGATTTTCAATAGGGTTCATCCTTGCGTGATCATAAACACTCATATTAAGTTTCATCTAAATCCGTCAAGAATTACACCGTGTACAGTGTTTACAAGCAATTGTGGACGGACGGACGGACGGAGGGATGGACGGACGGACGTTGGTGACGACAATATACGCCCCCCATTTCATGTGGGCGTATAAAAAACTAAACAATGCAGAAGTTTAGGATTAGTGTTATGCATTTGAGAAATCCTTTCACAACATCTGTACAAAAATTCATTTCAATAAAATCTGTACAATCAATATGACAAGCCTTTAAAGATGGGTGGGGTCTAAAAATGAACATTTTGTCAGAGCACTGATCACAGAAACAACGGGAAATGTCTCACCACAGGTCTCAAAGTCAAGTCAGTAGCGGGTATGTCCACCGTGAGCATCAATACATGCCAGAACACGCCTACAGACTGATGACGTCAAACGTCTGATGACGTTGGGAATGATGCGTTGCCATTCCTTGCGGAGACATCGTTGCAAGTCCTGGACGTTGACTGGAGGCACACGGCAATGTCGGATTTGTCCATCCAGGTGGTCCCATGAGTGCTCGATGGGATTCATGTCAGATGAACATGCGGGCCATGGCAAAACCTGTACGTGGGCGTTGGCAAGGAAGTTCTGTGTCAATCTTGCTGTGTGTGGTCTTGCATTGTCATGTTGGAAAATGAGTCCTGTGGCTGTTGCTGAAGAAAGGGCACCAAAACAGGCCGTAAGATGTCATCACGATATCGCTGTGCATTCAGGTTTCCACGAATTACGACAAGCCAACATCGAACTCGCCTGGCCCATATCAGTCTGTTATTCCGGTGTCGAGGCGTCAGGAGCGGTCTCGGTAAGGATGACGTGGCCAAATACCATTCTGCCGTAGTCTCCTGTAGACAGTCTGTCACCTGATCCTGTGTCCCAGTGCTGTAGCCGCCGTGGTTTTCTACTCCTGTGCCTGTCTGACGTAACCGCTGCATCAACCTGGTGATAGTGATGCGTGCGTAACCCAACCTTCTGGCGACCATTCCAACGGCTCTCTCCCTCTCGATGGCTGTCAAATGTGGCATATCTTGTGTTCTTTTTGTTGCTGTGATATCAACGTGTCTGATCAACCGTTTTAATGCACTTGCAGAACATGCTAGAGAGGGAAATGTCACTTTCATGAAATTTAAGTTTTTTTCCTGGAAGTGTTCCCGGTATATTTGATCGACTATGCTGTGTTTGGGATGTGCAATATGAATTGGCATGTTTTCATTCTAAAAAATTCACTTAGTAAAAACCAATTTTGAAAATAAGTTGGTATCGTTTCTTTTGGACACTAGTTTATATTCATATTTGACAGAAGAAAATGTCTTGTGGAAACCAATCATTCATCTTTGAAATTGTTTAATTTATGATTGGCTTGATGTCATGAGTTTTTTGGCACTTATCTGGTATATATTCATTGCCTGCCATATTTATTTATCAATTGACTGATCCTGATCAGGTTAACAAAGAACTAAAAATTGTACTGCTATTACCAAGCGTTTTGTTGTTAGGTAAATCTAGCAGTTCACAAAAGTCATGCATCTGGTCTAAAATAATTTTATTTGCATTCCATCTATTTATATTAATATTTCTATTAATAAGAAAAATTGAACAATAAATGTCTTCAATGAGTAGACATAGGGCTTATCATGATCAGGTTAAAAAGATAGTATCATTTACGCTTTTAAATGTTGTTGCAGAATTACCAATCTGGTTTACAACTATTCCTTAGTCAAGCACATGTTTTTTGTGTCAAACTAATCCTGTGCAAGGCATTGAAAAAGGCACAAAAACCCCATAACTGCTCAAAAGGTTTTAACACATATGAATTTAATGATTGATACAGGGATGCAAACAGAGCCATTTTTTTTAACTTCTGTAACAAATGCCACCAGATACCCGATGATGCCTTGTGATGTTATGAGCTTCAATACTTTCCCTGATAAGCAGGTTAGTCAAGTGCTGTGCATGTTCCACCTTTTCAACATTGCTTCATATAGTTGACAGACATTTTATAATACCAAAATGATTAAGAGAGAAATGAGAGAAAAGCATCTCCATCTGCCAGCTGACTGCAAAAATGACAATCTGCCAAGTATTTTAATTCTAGAACAATCATTGAAGAAGGTGGTAGTTCTGTTACAAGTACAAAGCAATGAAATATGTAACAGAAATGCCTAGGTCTTTGTGACATACACAAGTCTATGGCTGCCTTCAATTTAAAAGTATCACTCATGTCACAGACACGTTTGCTTCATGAGTCACTCGATTTGTCAACATTTTACACTAATGTCTCCTTTGCCCTTTAACGTGTCTGTTCACGTAAAATGTCCATTTCGTCCTTCACCTTTACTCTGATAACAACCATTTAACGGGAGTTGAAGAGTTACGTCCCCAGAGTGTATCCTGCAATATAAGGTTATATTCCTGTCAAAGGTAATATCTTTCTGAATTTTGATTTGGTAGTTTCAGAATGTTGTCAATAAATAAATCGTCCAGAAATATATACGTACGTAAATACTTACATGTATACTAACGTACCTTAGTGAAACAAGGGCCTGGTCTCTATAGTCCACAACAATTGTGGACAGATGGACAGACAGGAAGACAGAAGCCCACACATTAATGTCCAAAAATAAAAAAAATAAAATATTAAGTATGAGTTTTTGCCCTTGTTGTCGAAAACACATTCTTTCTTGACTTGTAAACACCCTAGAAGGCAAAATTCTTGATGGATATTGATGGAACTTGGCATGAGGGCAATAACTGAAACTAAATATTTTTCGACAAGAAAAAGAGGGGGGGGGGGGGTGACCAAGTTTAGATTTTGTCATTGATCCCATGAGGTTGGAAGCTTTTAAGCCTAATGATCCAGTGGAGTTTAACGGAGCGCCGACTGGCTGTGGATTGTGTAAGGTCTGGGTTGGTCCCGAGTTGTTTAATAATTTGATAGTCAATGTTTCGACTGGAATGTCTCGGTAGGTGGAAGTGAGATGCGACTGGTGTGTCTCTCTTGTTAGTGATATCAGCGAAGTGTTCTTTCAGCCTAATGCGGAACATTCTTTTTGTCTCACCAACATATTGTTTGTTGCATAAGTTGCATGTGAGGAGGTAGATAAGGTTTCTACTCGTGCAGGTCCAGATTTTGTTGGAGTTGTAGGTTTTTCCTGTGGCGGTGGAACAAAATGCTTCAGTAGGTTGCAGTAGGAGCAGTTCTGGGAGGTACAGTCCGTATCAAGATAGTTGTAAGATTTCCCACTCGCTTGAGGTTTGGGAGTGGGCTTGGTAATGGTGGCTGAAGTGAGATCTTTGAGGGTAGGGTTTCTTCTGTAGGCGGTGAGGCATGGTAGCGGAAATGTTTTGTTACAATTGGTAGAGCTGGCAAGGATGTGCCAGTTATCTTTTAAGATCTTGCTGATAAGGACCGAGGTGGGATTATAGTCCGTTACAAAAACTAGACGTGAGTGGCCCTTCGGTGTTTTAAGTTTATTTAAACTTGTCCTTTCTATAGCGTCGGCTTTGGATCTGTTGGATTGTATAATATCTCTGGGGTATCCCCGTTGTAGATAATAGCGAACCAAATTATCTGCATGTAGTTTATAATTTGCTGGATCTGAGCAAATGCGTTTGAATCTGAGGAATTGACTATAAGGCCCCTTACGTTTAATATGGGGAGGGTCACAAGAAGTGTAGGAGAGGTAAGAATGTTTGTCTGTGGGTTTGCAGAACAGATCGAAGGAGAGCATCCTGGTTTTTGCATCAAATTTGACCCAGGTGTTTAGGAAGGATACCCTTTCCGTGGAGTATTCAGCAGTGAATTTGATAGTTTTATGAAAGGTGTTCATGCGTTGGATGAAATCTAGCAGTTTAGTGATTCCATGGGTCCAAATGATGAAGATGTCATCTATATATCGGACATATACCAGGGGTTTATCCGGTACCTGTTTTAACATTTCTTGTTCAAGTTCACTTAGAAAAATGCAAGCGAAACTGGGGGCAACTTTTGTGCCCATGCTGGTGCCTCCTATTTGTAGGTAGTGTTTATCGTTAAAAACGAAGTTGTTGTTAGTAAGTACAAGTTTAAGTAGTGCCAGGATGTGGAGAGGGCTGGTTTTCCAATCTGGTTTGTGTTTATGGATGCATTTGGCTGTAGCTCTGAGGCCTTCATCATTGGGGATGTTGGTGTAGAGAGAGGTGACATCCATAGTGACAAGGATAACATCAGGGTTTTTTGTTAAGTTTACAGATTCTAGTCTTTGGATAAAGTGTGTGCTGTCTCTAATAAAGCTAGGATATAGGGGAACGAACTCTTTGATGTGCTCATCGATGAAGCTACTAATGAATTCAGTGGGGGTACCGTTGCCGCTGATGATCGGTCTGCCTGGTACTTTCCCTAATTTGTGATTGTGTATTTTTGGTAATAGACCACTTTGGATTGGCAAAGTGGTAAATTATTCTCATTTTGCCGAAAAGTCTTCTGATGGATGGTTCAAGAAATCGTTGAACGCCTCAATGTCAACCCTAACTGCAATGATGATATTGACGATCAAGCCCCAAATTCTAACCCAGATAATCGTCAAAATAAAAGCCTCTAAATCTTACACCAAGTCGTCTGTTATCAATCTGTCCCACCAGCATCTTAACGACACCGAAATCTCCCTTCTCAATAAAGGACTCACCTTTAGCCCTACGCCTGTTAACTTAGAACTTAGCAAAACACTTTTCCGCAAAATGAGAATAATTTACCACTTTGCCAATGCCCCCAAAAGCACTGACAACTTCAACCTCCAACTGGAACGAAAGTTTGCAGTTAAAAGCACATGTCCAAACCCTGGAGCCAACATGAATTTAGAAATCTTTTTTTGCGTTGTTAAGCGTAAGCTTCCAAGAAGCTATCAAATTTAATAGGAACAACCTATCCCATCTAGAAAGGGAAGCTGTTGGTACACTCAAAACGAACACAGATATCATCATTAAAAAAGCCGACAAGGGCTCAGCCATAGTAATCCTTAACAAATGTGATTACATTTCTGAAGCTGAAAGACAACTGTCCAACTGTTCTTTCTATAAACCCCTCAATGATGACCCCCCATAAAGAGATAACTAACCTCATCACCAAAATTTACCAATCAGGACACTGAAGAAGTCCTAGAGGGCCTCACATGGACATCCAAAACCTGGTAACATCTATCTATTACCAAAAATACACAAGAATCACGAATTAGGGAAAGTACCAGGCAGACCGATCATCAGCGGCAACGGTACCCCCATTGAATTCATTAGTAGCTTTATCGATGAGCACATCAAAGAGTTCCCCTATATCCTAGCTTTATTAGAGACAGCACACACTTTATCCAAAGACTAGAATCTGTAAACTTAACAAAAAACCCTGATGTTATCCTTGTCACTATCGATGTCACCTCTCTCTACACCAACATCCCCAATGATGAAGGCCTCAGAGCTACAGCCAAATGCATCTATAAACACAAACCAGATTGGAAAACCAGCCCTCTCCACATCCTGGCACTACTTAAACTTGTACTTGCTAAAAACAACTTCGTTTTTAACGATAAACACTACCTACAAATAGGAGGCACCAGCATGGGCACAAAAGTTGCCCCCAGTTTCGCTTGCATTTTTCTAAGTGAACTTGAACAAGAAATGTTAAAACAGGTACCGGATAAACCCCTGGTATATGTCCGATATATAGATGACATCTTCATCATTTGGACCCATGGAATCACTAAACTGCCAGATTTCATCCAACGCATGAACACCTTTCATAAAACTATCAAATTCACTGCTGAATACTCCACGAAAGGGTATCGTTCCTAAACAATTGGGTCAAATTTGATGCAAAAACCAGGATGCTCTCCTTCGATCTGTTCTGCCAACCCACAGACACACATTCTTACCTCTCCTACACTTCTTGTCACCCTCCCCATATTAAACGTAAGGGACCTTATAGTCAATTCCTGAAACTCAAACGCATTTGCTCAGATCCAGCAAATTATAAACTACATGCAGATAATTTGGTTCGCTATTATCTACAACAGAGATACATGAGAGATATTATACAATCCAACAGATCCAAAGCCGACGCTATAGAAAGGACATCCCTACTAAATAAACTTAAAACACCGAAGGGCCACTCACGTCTAGTTTTTGTAACGGACTATAATCCCGCCTCGGTCCTTATCAGCAAGATCTTAAAAGATAACTGGCACATCCTTGCCAGCTCTACCAATTGTAACAAAACATTTCCGCTACCATGCCTCACTGCCTACAGAAGAAACCCTTCCCTCAAAGATCTCCTCACTTCCGCCACCATTACCAAGCCCACTCCCAAACCTCAAGCGAGTGGGAAATCTTACAACTATCTTGATACGGACTGTACCTCCCAGAACTGCTCCTACTGCAACCTACTGAAGCTTAAAACAGCATTTTTTTCCACCGCCACAGGAAAAACCTACAACTCCAACAAAATCTGGACCTGCACGAGTAGAAACCTTATCTACCTCCTCACATGCAAATTATGCAACAAACAATGTGTTGGCGAGACAATAAGAATGTTCCGCATTAGGCTGAAAGAACACTTCGCTGATATCACTCACAAGAGAGACACACCAGTCGCATCTCACTTCCACCTACCGAGACATTCCAGTCGAAACCTTGACTATCAAATTATTAAACAACTCGGGACCAACCCGGACCTTACACAATCCACAGCCAGTCGGCGCTCAGTTGAACTCCACTGGATCATTAGGCTTAAAAGCTTCCAACCTCATGGGATCAATGACAAAATCTAAACTTGGTCACCCCCCCCCCTCTTTTTCTTGTTTTACAATTTTCTCTCTGGGTGTTCCAACTTTGATTTAACTTGTTAGCCTTCTAACCCTCTCACTCTACCCCAATGTAACCCTCATTTTATTTTCCTCAAACTGTCCTACCAGATGATACTCCTATGCCAGTTACTTTTGACGTCACAATCAAGCATCCAACGTCACCGCATCTCCACTCGAAAAATGGACGCTTGTGAACTTTGTGCTTAAATTTTTTCTAAGAAGTGCCACCTCCAGAGACACGTCAGGGAAAGACACTTTCCGACCTTCACCTATTGCACCACCTGCGGCAAATGCTTCCGCAGGAAGGAATACCTCAGGAGACACTCCTGCCGGACCATTCCAGTTCTGAAACAAACTAGTGACATCTTGGACCAGGCCATCACCGAAACCATCGGGACATCTTTAAGAGATGAAAAATCTGAAGAAGTGAAACCTCCTACCACTACAGAAACAATTTCAGTCGCAGAAAATCCAGCTGGACTCTACAGCCCGGGATTTCTCTTCGCACCGCAAGATCGGTTGAATAGCGTATATAGAGGCACCTTCACCGGACCTCTTAGGTGCACCCTGCCCTTCCCTTTCTTTTTGGGATACTCCTCAGGCAACCTTCACTGAATGCTGGGAAACCTCTACTAGCTGCAGAAGTGACATCTGGTCCAATCGTGACTGGACGTCGGACGCCAGAATCTTTCTACCCAGAGAAGATCCTCTAATCCCGTACCAGCTAACGAGCGAAGATCTTTTTCATGAAGAGTTCATCCAAAGCTTGATTAACTCACCATAATAATAACTTATTTATCTCCTCATTTTGTTTTCTGTCTCCTGGTCCCTTACCCAGAATACCAACCCCAGTAAATCAAACCACCGCGGTAACCTTGTTACAACCAACCCCGTTAGAAACACAACCCCGTCAAAAGCAACCCCGGTAACAATTCAACCCCGGTATAAATCAACCCCGGTAACCCTGTTAAAACCAACCCCCGTTAGAAATACAACCCCGGTAAAAATTCAACCCCGGTATAAATCAACCCCGGTAGCAAACAAACCCCGGTAAGAAAACCAACCCCGTTGAAAAAAACCAACCCAGGTATGATACAAACTCTGCTAATCCTTGCAAAAATAAACCCTGTTAACCCCGGTAATAAACATTTTTAACAACCCCGGTACAAACTGACCCCATTAAAACCCCGTTATACACCCCGTTACCTGAACAGTATAAATAGAACCCCGAAGAGTGAGTCTAATCAATCAGTCTGAAGAGTACACCTAAGTACGAAACTACTAGTCACTGATAACTAGGGATAACTGGTCGCCTCAACCAATTTTATCTCATATAAATATTTTTCGATTTAACTGATTTTCAAAAGTTTCATCCTTGAGTGATTACAAATACGCATGTCAAGTTTCAGCAAAAACCTTAAAGAACAAAGCCTTATGGAGTGTTCAAGGAACATAATTCATATCACATATATTTCAATATTTTATATTTTCAAAAGGGTTCATTCTTTGGTAATATTTAACACTTTCAGCATGTTTTGTCCTCATCATTCAAGAATTGTGCCTTTAAGGGTATTTACAAGCTAAAAATTGAACGTATTCAAAAACAATATCTGATTTCAAATATTTCTTAATTTAACTGATTTTCAATACCAAGTTTCATCAAAATATGTCTAATTGCACATAGTAGAGTGTTTATTAACATATCATGAACAAGGGTAATAACTCATGCTAAATATTTCATTTTCATTTTTGGGTGATTACAAACACCCACACTACATAAGTTAAGTCAATATCGGTCAAGAAGTGTGTTTAGGAGCAATTGTGGATAGACATGTGTACAGGTCATGAGTAAAAATCAGCAGATTTCCTTGAAAAATCTAATTTAAATTTTCTTTTTCCAAAATTATAATTCATGACTTCTCTCCAATATTAAATGCATAGAATGAAAGGAAAAGTAATTTTCCTGAAGCAAGCTCACAAAATATTGAACTGATTTGACATTTTGATATCGAGAGTAGCCTGTTGTGCAGCAATAAGCAATAGATGATTGTTTACAGGCTAGTCAAATTTTAAAACAATGCTACGAAACGATTAATCAAATTAATCATTAAAAGCGAAAATAAAGGGTACCAGATGTTGTTATAAAAACATACCAAAAAATGGATCAAATTATCATCTTAATCAGGAGATTAATTAATCAGGCAATATAATATTATTATGGGATGAGATTAACGCATGTCACCTGCAATTAAAATACAAGTACAGAATATTGTATTGATTTATGGTCCAGAATTTTGACATTGAAAATGGTAGCCTTATGAAAATTGTGGTTACGGAAAGAAAAACAAAATCGGTAGATTTGGTTCTCCCATCAGTAGGTCGGGAGACAGCATGCAAAAGCGTTAGAAATTGATTGTGGACAGACATGGGTGACAGCAATATATGCTCCACATTTCATGTAGGCGTATAAAAATGATTTAACAATGCTGATGTCTTGGCATATGTTACCCTCCCTGGCAGTAACTAAGTGTCAGTAACTGATTTACCATAAGTAGAGATAGTATTATAAGGATATAAATGGACCTGAATGGATCCTTATGGTAGTAATAATAAATAATAATAATAATAGTGAATATTTGTAAAGCGCACAAATTCATGGGTTATGCTCGAGGCGCTATTTGTTTGTATAAAGCTCTAGTAATATCAGTGTTTAGTTGTAGTAGGATTTGAAAATGAAAGTTTTGAGTTTCGATTTGAAAGAGTTGAGAGATTCACTCCGCCTTATCTCTATATCAAGATTATTCCACAGAAAAGGTTCACAATGATAAAACGATCTATAACCAAAGGTTTTAAGATTGTAAATTGGAACTGCTAATTTGAGTTGGTATTTAGATTGAAGGTCACGTGAAGGTTGGTATTCAGACAATAGCTCACTCAGATATGTCGGAGCCAGATTATTTACGCATTTATATACGATACACAATAGTTTAAAGTCTAAACGTTGTCTAACAGGAACCAATGTAGGCTTTGTAAAACAGAAAGTATATGACAGTGTTTAGGAGAACGAGTGATAACCCTTGCTGCTGTATTCTGCAATAGCTGTAGTTTATCCAGTAATTTATGAGGAATACCCCAAAGGAGACTGTTACAATAGTAAAGTCTACTCAGTACAAGAGAACGAACTATTGTGTGGGCAGCTTCATCAGTTATCAGAAGCTCACAAGTGGAAAAAGCACACTTTGCACAGATTACTCACTTGTTTTTCCATAGAGAGATCACTTTCAAAATATACACCAAGGTTTTTCACTGATGACGATAAGGTGATTTCCGAGTCTGCTATTTTCAATATATCTGTTGTTACATATGATCTCTGATGTTTCGTGCCAACAATAATGGCTTCGGTTTTATCGTCATTCAATTTCAGCTTGTTGGTGGTCATCCATGTTTTAATGGATACAGCTACAGTATATAACGTGAACAGTACTGGGCCTCGGACCGAACCTTGAGGAACACCACACTGGAGTACACTGGATTTAGATAGTGTATTTGAGACAAATACAGCCTGTGATCGGTGATCAAGATACGATTTGATCCACTTGAGTGCCAGGTTTTAGCCTTTGCAATAGGATTGTATGGTCAATCGTGTCAAACGCAGCCAATAGATCAAGCATCACCAGTGCTGAAGATTTTCCAGCATCGACCGCCATTTGGAGATTATTCAGAACCGGTAGTAGATCTGTCTCAATGGAATGATTTGTTCTGTATGCTGACTGGTATTTGTCCATCAGTGTATTCTTTGCTAGGTGGTCTGCTAAACGTCTGTTAACTGCCTTTTCTATAATTTTTGATATAAAGGGAAGGTTAGAAATGGGACGATAGTTTTTCAAAGTATTTTGATCTAATGTTGCCTTTTTCAGAAGTGGACAATAGCTGTTTTGAAGGAATCTGGGAAAGTTGCGGATTCCAGACTCTTGTTGACTATAGCAGTGATCACTGGAAGTAATGTATCAATATGCTGAAATACAATGGGTGTTGAGATGGGATCACTTAGGCATGTTGTTTTCTTGGATGCTAAGACAATCTTCTTGATCTCCTCTGGAGGGAAGGGTTCGAATTCACCAAGAATGGAGCCTTTGAATTTAATTCTATTCCAGTCTTCGGTATTGGTTTCTGACAGATCTGACACAGAAAATGGTGTTAAAAGATGATGCTAGTGTCTCTGGACTCTGCCCAGAAGGCATTAACGGTGTTTTAGTCTTTCCGATAAGCGAATTCATGAATGAATAAGTTTTTCTGGGATCATCTTTCGAAGCTTCCAGGCTGCTCAAGCAGTATGATCGTTTTGCCTGACTTATGACCTTGACACATTCAGTCCGTTTATTGTCTGTGGACCTTAAGTCCAGATTTTCGCCATTTCCGCTCTGCTTTAAGTCGAAGTGCCTTATGTTCATAGACCTTGTTGTTATACCATGGAGTGTTTGGCCTTATCGTCACCACTTTTGTAGTTGCTGATGCATGGATGTCTAGCAGATCACAAAGTGTCTTGTTGTATAAATTTGTAAGATCGTCAACGTCTTGTAACAGATTATCAGCCTTCACAAGGGTTGAGGTTTCAAGATCAGTCTTGAAAGCAGCATGGTTTAGAGATTTTATGTTCCTGCAAACAATTTCCAGACGCTCGAGTTGATGTCTTGAGATCGCACATCTTATATGTAATGCACAGTGATCTGAGATTTGATGGTCTCTCACTATAACACATTTTACGATGTCTGACAAGGTCAAGAGTATTTCCAGGTCTATGAGTCGATGAGGTTGCATGCAGCCGTAAAGAGTGCTCATCAATGAGAGAAAGGAATTTTTGTGCTTCACTGTTGTCAGGCTTATTTACATGAATATTGAAGTCACCAAGAATCAGTATCCTTTCATGGCAAACATCTGTGAAACAGCATGAAATATCCTTCAGAAAATCTGGAAAAGTTTATTTATTTCTCTGTGATGGTGGTGGGCGATACACACATAAAAGGTTACATGTTTTACTGTTACATTTTATTTTTAACTGTAAGGCCTTTTATTAGCGCCGATATTATTTTTCCTTCAAAACCTCAACAAAAAAAAAACTTAACTTATTCTGTTGGATACTGCGAAAAATTGATAAATATTCGAGAAATATAAAAATTTTAACTATTCCAAGTTGAAATTGTAACGAAGCAGTAGGCCTACGCTTTCGTTTTTTTCTTTAGATAGAGTTCTCGGTTGTGCTTGTTTTGTAACGCATGTCCGGTACAATGTTCTTAGTGTTCCACGGAGCAGACGTTACCAAAATACAGGGACTGAAAGTCGCTTATTCATGATGGCTGACATTTTTTCATCGGTAGCATTAATGGTATGTACCACCATGCTGTACCGCCTCCTCCACCTGTTCAGATGGCACAGTTTTCACAGGTCCGAACAGCTTTGCCGAAGTGTTTGAAAATAGTCCCGTGTGTGTGTGGAACATCCAGGACAGCGTTACGAACAGACACCTCCACTTTGTCGCGCATGCGCGTAAGTAACGAAAAAAAAAAACTAACCACGTGGATGTATTTTTTATGTTAAAATGACTGAAATCTTGTTGGTTCTAAAAGAAAGTGAAATGACTCTGCTCCTGTAAAAGTGCTGTTTAATCAATCTGTATACAATATAACATCTATATAAATTAATTTTGTTATCAGACTTTGGAATTGTTAAATTTTTTGACTGGAAATGTTTTTGTTTTTTTTTGTCCCTACATGTAGCAAAATGAAAATTTATTTTTATTTATATTTCGACTACCTACACTGAATTTTTAGGAAGAATTTTCGTAATCCAACTAATATAAAATCAAAGGCTTAAGCTTTCAAAAGTATTGTAAGGTTGGTCGTTTATATTTGAAGATAAAACAGATTTTTTTGTGAAGAACAGCAATCCCGCCCCCTTGCGACAAGGTTCATGCTTTATGCAAAAATGAAAAGTTCGGCAGAATAGGCTGCGAGATAGAAGCTGCATCACCAGAAGTTTTAAGCCATGTTTCTATAACAATTAGAATGTCAAAATCAAAAGTAAGTCATATATCTCTTCTGTTTTAATTCGGCAAGATTGAGTGTTTAGCAAGCCAATATTCAAACTATTTTGAAAATTATTACGTTTATTTGAATTACGCTTCTTAATACCCGATGAACAGCCTCTTCGAGTCTTTTTTCTTTTTCTTATATTTTTGGTTAGACCTTTTAGAGAGTTAGTAAAGCTTTTGTTTAAGTCAGTGTAGTTGTTAAAAAATAAGATCTGTTCTCTCGAATATATAATCACTGAAATGTGCTTACCACCTTCACCGACCTTGTTAAGTTTGGCCAGGTTTCAATGTTTAGCGATGTCATGCTTCATTAAACACTATTCACTTATTGACAATTTAGTTTCACTGATTTTGAGTTTCAAATATCACCAGAAAGTAAGCTTGTGCTGAAAAGGCAATTCTATAAGACTGTTGTTAACACTTACCAAAATACTTGCTAATCTATCAGCATTTAAAGCACCGATTGGTTTTGATAAGTCTCGGAACGTGCATGGATTTTCTAAATCTAAAAATAAAAGAAGATACTTTCAATACAATTCAAAAGTTTTAAGATTGGGACTGAGCTTCGCAATTAGTGGTTATTATAATATTTTACATGTTGTTATGGCCATATAAGATTTTGTTTTATATTTTATTATGAGCATAGTAATTTATTTCATTTCTGGCAAGAGCATATAAAGATGGCAGAAAATTTGAAATCTTTTAACATTTTGATCATTTACTATTATCAGTTCTTAGACTTTATCAGATATCAGACTTCATCAGAATGTAATTATAAATATTGCAAAAGGGCCAGGAAGTCTATTACTACGGTATTTATATATTAATCACTAATTTGTCATATTATGTCTTTTGGTGAGTGCGATTTGCAAACCAGATATTTCCCTAAAGTCCGTGCAGTATTTTGGATAATCAGACCACAATTAACTTTTGCATAATAAATAGTTATATTCCCATATGACTATCTTTTTAGTGTTGACATAAATGAACGAAGTTTATTAGTATTTCATCAGATATATTTCTAGATTGGTATTCTTTGGGAACCATAATAATGTAGCAGGAGGGATCTAATGGCACCAGAACAGCCGAACTGGAACTATGAAACTGTGCTGTGCAGGCTAGTCTGCAGCCTTCTAGTTTCTAATAAACCAGACTTTTAATGCCAACTTTTATTGTCCCTCAAGCAATGCTCATCAGGAGTCTAGGTTTTGTACAAGATGCTAGATAGTGATTTGAGAGAGAGATGTTTCAGGAATAACACATTTATTACACACATGGCACAAAAAACATCACAAAGCATTCACAAATAAATGTTCTAAGCTTACAGTTCCCTTACCCTATTTTAGATAAGACTCACCACTAGAGCAAAAAGTTGGAAGTTCCCGAAGTATATTAATAATAATAATAATAATAACTACAAACAGGCCGAAACATCTGATTTCTGGGAAAAACTGGCAAAAGCAACAAGGTATCTGTGTGCAAGGTACTTTTTCCTACAGCTGTAATTCACTGACCCATATAAATGGTTAATCGGAATTTTACCCGGATGTGCCAGGCCCATCCATAATTAAGATCGAAATAAATTTTGTTGCGATATATCAATTATAGCAAATTTTCTACTTTTTACGTTAGTTGCAATGCAGCACTTCTGGTTTTGCAAAAATGTTCCATTTAACATTTAAGGAACACGTCGCCACTACAGAAGGTCTGGAGAAGTTTTGAAATTGCTGCAACTATTGCAGCCTAGGCTCAGTGAGGTGTGTAAATTTCGAGAAAAAAAAAAAAAAAAAAAAAGACAAACCAAAAACAAACTAGGACATGTGTTGCTCTTTGGTTACATAATGTTTAAGAATTACGTTGTTAAGATCTTGTTTAAAACTATCAATTGATGCACTGTTTTTAAGTTCAATAGGAAATTTCCTTGAATTCCACAGTTCTGCTGCTGCGAAGAATAAAGAGCGCCAACCATAAAAAGTGTTAACCTTAACAGGTTTGATCAGATGTTTGTTTTCAGAACAGAGCTTTCGGTTAGGCTTATATGATTGTATTAATTCTTTGATATATAGGGGGAAATCATCAGAATATAGGGCACAGAATGTCATAGTAAGTATTTTAAATTCAATTCTAGATTGAATTGGAAGCCAGTGAAGTTCTTTTAACACAGGAGTGATGTGAGTGTGAATTCTAGTTTTAGTCACAATTCTGGCAGCTTTATTTTGAATCTTTTGCAGTCGATTAATTTGGTATGATGGTAGGTTGTAAAGCAAGGAGTTACAATAGTGGAGGCGAGAAGTCACCAAGGAGTTCAATAGTAATTTGGTAGTGGGAAGATCAAGAAAATTTTGAATTCATCCAATCTTACCTTGAGTCATAGAGATATTTTAAGTTACTTAGTTCTTGAAAAGATTTTTTATCAAATTATTTAAACTTATTTTATTCTAATTCTAGTTATGATAACTTTGGAGACACAACAGGTCCCTTCATTTGCTTTAACGTATTTAAATCCAGACTGCCTTAGTCACTCACATTTACCTCAGTTTTCATCTTATTTGACCTACTGAATGATAACAATTGGAATAGTTTCGAAATTAATCATGTGTTACCACATCACTAATCTGAGAGTGCACAAACAAGTCACAAATTTCACCAGTAAACTTTTAGTACATCTTTCTGTAATAGAACTTATCTTTGCAAGCTTTTTATTACATCCATATTGATGTGGGATAGATTTATTGAAAGTTAGAAATTTAGGTAGAAATATTACATAATCAGATTTATCCTTTCTGATGCCCACTGGAGAGGTGTGAAAATTTCACGCCAAGCCCACTGTTCATGTTTTATAACACCTGTCAATTATCATTAGGGTTTTATCTTTCTTTAATAAATTCATAAAATTTTGATTTTTTAAACAATTTTAGCCAAATTTGATGATTTGTATTTTTATAGTAAAAAACCCATGTCACATATCGTTCAAAAGGGAAAAACTTGTATATCCTCTCTCTGAAAACCAAATTGATGTTGGATAAATACATCTGATTTGAGGGCTTGAGTCAAAAAGTCTACACTTTCTTTCTTCAAAATATATACATGCATTATAGGATGTTTTGGGATTACCTTTAACCCTTTTAACTTGAGCGGCCGGTATACCGGCCACGTGAAGACGCTATATATACCCAAGCGGCTGGTTAAGCGGCCGTTGTGAAGAGACGTCTTACAATATTAACGTCACACACTTTACGAAATATTGTTGGGAGAACAGGGTATATGACATTTCATCTAAATTACATTCAGTGTTCAAAGGGTTAATGTTGTCAATTTCGCGCATGCGTACTGACTGGCCGTCAACAGATGCCGCCATTGGTATGCCTACTATTGAATAATATGGGTCATGTCGGATAACGACAATTCAAATTAAGTGAAAGGACTCGACACAGAAGCCTTGAAGAGATACCTTAATAAGTTAAAATACGACAAGGATTTACACACACTCCCAGATCCATACAACATTGCTCCGAAACAATGGGTAATCGACTTAACTTTATGGCCATATACCCTTTAGTTAAAATGAATTAGTCTTGTAAGTATTTACAGATATTAATAAAGTAAATTACATTGAAGTTTTAAAAATAAATATCTTTGGTGTTTTAAGAATGTACAAGATTCACTCAAACTAATAACTGAATCAAATTGAGTTAACTCAATTTAGTAAAGAAAACACAAACTAGTATATAAAAGTGTCTATGTTTTAGATTTCATTCATTCGTATCATTCTTAATACCATGGCAGAATTGATCGCAGTGGAATATGTTTTGTCTACGAGAGGTACACAGCAGGTACTGTTTCAAGATCATCTTCACGATAAGAACTCTACAAAGGAGCACTGTATCCATTGGAAGTGTGTCTTGAAAACTTGCAATGGTAGAGTAACAACAGTCGGAAACTATGCAGCTATCCAAGGCAGAAAGCGAGTGTATCGTGAAAAGAAAAATAGACTCAGCAGATTATGGGATCAACTCCAAGTTGGTGCTAAAAACTGTATTCAGTTTCTAGATGCTGCTGGTTTTCTATATCCAACTGATCACTAAATGTGCTGTGATGATTGATCAACATTGTGTGCTATGAACAATATTATGTGCTATGATGAAGATCTGAAATAATGAATAAATTTGATAATGTGCTATGATCAATATGTTATGTGCTATAATGATTGTTATTAGTATTAAAAGTATTAAAAGTTGTTTTATTTTTTATCCTGGGTCATTCCACTTTAATCATATGTGATTATAATCCGTATGATTAATGGAGGTATGACTAATGGGAGTAGACCATAGGAAGATAAAGGCCTCGAGCCTACTACCCCAGTTTAACTCTACTAAGTCTATCTAGGCCTATCTTAACAGAGAATGATACTGGACTGGATGCTAATTTACAGGGATAAATCTGATAATACACGATTTAAGACACATACCTTCTAATCTATGTCATCGATAGACTCATTTTAATGTCTTTATGATTATTATTTAACCCCTTGACTATTTCAGATATGTTGAAAGTGGGCACGTTCAGTAGGTGATGTACCATGATGTCCTTTCTGGTTATTCCAACTCTGAGAGCCAAAGATAAACCTCATGAACCATGGGCGTGTCTCAACAAAGCATCAGCGGATGTATATTGTGCAGACTGTACTTGCATCGCAGGGTAGGTGTTAATCATTTTTCTTAAATTTATATAAGCCTAGAACGTATTTGATGAAATCAAGGACATGCATATTTTATCCAGGAACCTCATTCACACTTTCTTGTTTACTTTTACAGGCTATATAATAATATTATAGATGTTTTGTCATGTAGATATACTGTTTCTACAATACATTGAAATGATTGTTGCATTTAACAATCTTATCTTCCCAGACCAAACAGAAGCGCACAAATCATAAAGCAATGGGCTTCATATGCGCTTCAAGTACGCTTAATCTGCGCCTTTGTGAGAATTTTACAAAGGCGCTTCAGATACGCTTCTTTTTAGCTTCTTAAGCTCAGACTATATTTTCACTCAAGCTTCTTTTACGCTTCAAACACTGAAGACCACGCTTCATTTGCACTTCTGTAACTTAGGCTCTTCTGATTCATGCTTCTCATGCGCTTCTTAAACTTAAGCTGTTTTCATTCACACTTCTTTTGCGCTTCTAAATCTTAGGCTAAATAGTGATAAACCTTAAGAAAATGTCTGTTGGTATTTTAATCCCATTTAATTTGGAATTCATTTCAGTGTCAAAAACAAACTTGTAATAAATACTGGAATAATTTATGACATAATTCAAAACATTTAGGTAACAATAACAATTAAAATATAGCTTGGCTTCCTAGGCAATAGAGTATATGCCCACTAGAAGATCTTAGATTATTTCGTCTAAAACTATAGGTAACAATAACTATTAAGGCCATACCAAAATAATTTTCTGTTTGTTGAAATTTCTTGGAAAAAAATAGGTACAAAAAAAATTCTGAAAGTGAGTAGTCATCGATTTGGTTGGTGCGGTATAATTTTTATTTTATTTAAAAAAAAAAAAACCTTCCTCCGTACCATATTTAATAAATGCAAGTTGGCAGAAAAATTTCAACCATTCTGTCAAAGAATGACACATCTATTATATATATAAGAGGAAGTGTCTGTGTGTGAATGTATGTGTGTGTGTATGGTCGCCATAGCTCAAAGACGGAGGCAGGCAGGAAGGAGATGCTGTGCATGCAAAATCCTGTATATGCAAGGATGTGCACCTGAGTCTTTGTTTTAGCATTCGTTGTTTACTTTGTCAAAAAAACACACTGAAGACTGCCAAGTTAAACAGAATAATTTTCTTTTATTTACTTTGGCTATGAAGAGATTTACCAACGGTTGTCAAGTACGTGAAGGACGATGACAAATTGTTTTTGGATAACCATGTCTACAATTTAAACCAATAGAATGCCTCTCAAATATTCGGCGCCGATATTTTTAACTTCTAAGTAACGAATGTTTTTTAACTACCAACTACTCATGCATTGAATTAAAAATATTTTTTTGCTTATTTCCTCGTACTATATATAAAAGGAAGTGTCCTGGCTTGAACTTGACGACACCCTGCTTCTCCCATGGTCAGCTCTACGTAGCATGCTCCAGAGTGGGAAACCCCAGAAATCTCTTCATACTGACACCAGTAGGGACAACGCAAAACGTAGTCTACCCTGAATTCCTTCAAGACTGATCAGGCAGCTGTATAACCAATATCAATCAGCCTTCCAAACTATTGACCTTTTACCTGGTTTGTGTTGGTGGGTGTGAAAGTCAAGACATTCAAGTGACTGGTAAATAACCCGGGCAAAGCTGGGAATAAACACATTGATTCGGGAATATAAAGGGGCAATTTTTCAGTTCCGCCACCAATAGCCTAGCGAAATAAAAATGAAACTGGAACTGAGAGCCAAAAATTCAAGTTTATCTGGTCAATCTAGATGTATGGACATACGGGCAATATAATTTTTATTTTAAAGATAAAAATTCTTTTTTAAAATTCTACCTACAGGAGCTCTTGTGATGCATACGGAATATTATTTTTTAATTTTATAAATAAAATTTCGATGACGGAAAATCGGGTACGGAATTCCCAACGAACAGAAAATTATTTTGGTATGGCCTAAAATATAATAAAAACTCAAATGAGCAAAACAATTTTGTGAGATCAATAACTTAAAGTAGGGTTCCTTAGTATTTGTTTACTCATATATATATTCCATAATTGGACCGCCAATACTTATATGAATCGAAGACTGAGATGTTCTAATGATTGGGAAAAACACCAGTTTGTCTAAAAAGTCCCTAATTAACCCGTAATTAGCCTAATTACGAACATTATAACATCATTAATAAGTGAATGGTAAGCCATCACAAAACTTCAATAAAAACATTAACCTATCGCTTGTGGCCAAAAAGAAAAAATCAATCTTGAAAATTATAAAAAAAACAGGATCGTTTTTGCAGTTTCACTCCACATCGTTCACATTAGACCCATAAAGAATCTCTATGCGAAAAATCACCACCCTAACATCATTATTAAGTGAATAGTAAGCCATCACAAAACATTAACCTATCTAGTTAGGGATATCTACCGTGAATAGGGGCCTTCCTATTACAACATAATAAATAATGTGAAATTTTATCATGGAATGAGCCATATATCTGTGGCGGAATTTACTCTCTCTCTATACCAGAGATAAAAGTTGGCGAGACGCAAAGTTATCCCTAGTTATCAGTGACTAAATTTTCGTTCTTATTTGAACTCTTCAGACTGATTAATTAGTCTCACAGAGTAGTAAGTAAGACTTCCAGTTGAAAACTTTCAACCGGGCACGCGTTAAGGGAAACTCTCATCAGCAGGTCTAGTGTAGAGACAGAGAGACGACATCGCAAACGGGTCTTGATCAGATTTTGTCGCGAAAATCCTCTCTCTCACTCTACACAAGATACTGGCAAAATGCGTCCTATTATCATGTATATCATGTATTCATGCGCGTAGTCTATTAAAAGTATCTTTCATAATCCTGAGTAAGCAGAAAAAACTAACAAAAATATAATATGTAAAAAAGCACCTGCAAAAACATTTTCTGCAAGGAATAATCAAATCTCAACCATGAATAACTTTTCAGCCACTTTGAATTAAACTTTCTGCCAACTTTATTACTAGTTGAAGCAGTAGATTTATTCTCAGTGACCGGCAAGCTATCATGACTGTACGAGACTGTATACAGTTTGGAGCAAGGTAAAAAAAAAAAAAAAAAATTTATTTATTTTTTTTTAACCTATACTTGATGTCATTTTGGCAAGACCGTCGGTCATGTCCCTCGTATATGGGCAAATCGTGATCCCTGACGTTCCCCATATAAAAAATCAATTGAGGCACAAAACTTGCATAAATACTTTTGAGCTACTTTCAAATCTCTCTGTGAAATAGAGGATTGAATGAGAATATATATGGCTTGACTGAATAATAAAAAATGACTTAAGTATTGTTCAGGTAAAATATCATATAAACATGTGACTGAATAAAAAAGCCTAAACATTTTAAAACTCTGATGCCTTCCAGTGGGCCGTGGAATTCGGGTGACAAAATGCGGTGGTGCGTTCTGGCAAATCTTTTCACTAATAATTGATGAAAATGATCCTATACGTAATAATCTTCCCCATTGCTACCACTATCAAACCATAAATGCATGAGCATTTTTTGTACACCCTGAATTACACAATGCATGTAATCAAGAGTGAAACATCTAATTATGTCAAAGTAAGGTAGTCTCATCAGTTGGCTAGGAACCTTCACCCCATGTTGGGTTGTGTCTCTGTCAACTTCTACACGAGCTAAACTCACAGTCTCTTTATGAGTACGAATGTTGCAATGACCAGAAAGCTTGTACTCCTCAGTTGTATTGTACAGATAGGTCATTGTAGATCCCTTTCCTGTCTTGCAAGAAGTACCTTTTTCATAACAGGTTGGACAACCAAAGAATCCGTTGAATTGACTGAAATTCTGTAATGTGCATCTCGCAGGCGAATCACAAACAACACTCAGTAAGACCAATCGTACAAATTTCTTGCTGCCATTCAGGTAGATTTCCTCACCTGAAAGTAACAGTGATTCAATGAACGACAGATTGGGCTTAACTGTTTACAAAAGAGCGGACCCCCTATTGTTGATTTTTCCAAAGTGTCACCCCAAAATTGGCAAATATCTCTCAAAGTAAATGATACCTACAAAAACTGATTTGACCTTTTGTTATTTCTTCGGCTGTTGATAGATGGTTTTCAAAATTAAAATTTCCTAACTTCAATGTTTAAAAAAGTTTGTTCTGCAAACCAGCTATTTTCAATTTCCAAAAGACTGGATGTCAAATATCAATTTCAATAGAATGTAGAATAAATCATGAGACTGGATTACGGGTAATAAAATATAGACCATCAGTGTCAATATCAGACTTTAAGTTTACAACAGAAATTAAATAAATCTGTAGATAAAATGTAGACCATCTGCATCACGTCCGCAGATGATAAATATAAATGAATAAATAAATAAACCTGCAATTAGAGTATCACCAGGTCAGAGTAAATATGTAAATAGTAAATTATTTAGCACTTACTCAAAGTTAGTTTGTCTTTCACTTTTTTCCTCCAGTTAGTCCATCTCAAATTTCGGCCGTACGGCCCTTTCCTCATGGCTTTTTTACAGTGTTCAGCTTTTTTGTTTCTAGCAGACGATATGGAGTTGCATGATGGGAAATCTTTAATATTTAGATTTGTCTCCCTTGTTTAAAGGGGGCGTGGATATCTTTTCTGCAGCGATACGTCATAGGCTAACGGCAACAGACGCCGCTCCTTTGATCCTAGCCGAACGTAACGGGAACATTTCGGGATTAATTTTGATTGGCCTAATTATGTATGCCATAATTAATTGGGCAGGCGAAAATACATGCTCAGTTGTGAGCCTGAGCACGGTTATTTCACCTTGGAAAGAGCTCGCTGATTGCCAGATAGGCGACATGGTAGTCACTAAATTTAGCGGAAGACCATATTTGGCCAAAAATGTCGCCATTTCAGGTAGGTTGAAGGCTCCCAGACGCATAGAATTAGAAGTAGATAGTGGAATGTCTTGGATTTTTATTTTATTATAATCAATATTATTAGGTCTAGGCCTAAATTAATTTATTTCAACTAGGCCTATAGGCCTATATAGTCTATATTAGATTTTTGTCAAACTGAAATGATCTGTGACTGTGGACGAAACGGCCATTTTGGGAAAAATAATTATTCATAATTAGCCTAGTGCTCACACGAATAGTGATTTTTACCATTCGATTATTCAACAGCATTGTTCGATTAGCATACGAATAATCGACGATAGCCTATTTTCAATTTGTAAAATTGCTATGAAAAAGTCGGCTATTTGCGACTGAAAACACCCTTTTTAGACTGTAGGCCTACAAAAGACCAACAAGACTTATATTGCAACATAGGGTCTTTCATGTCTTTCATGCAGTAATTATTTTACTTTCCCGTAGCCTCTTGATGATCAATAAAGTGGTGAAACCATTGTTTAATAATCAAATAAATTGGAAGAAAAAAAGCAACCGATGTCGAAAACATAATAAAATCATCCATGAAGTATGCTGTAATCTGATTGGACAGTAACATATGTATATTTATACCAGCCAATCACAATCTTTCTATCATTACTTTGGTTTTGAAATGCCTCGATTGTCCAGTGCTAGTAAATAGAACAAAAGATAGGCTCTAACAAAAGTAGCTGGGTCTAAAGACTTGACAATGCATTCTATACAGTATTTATAAACCTGACACAAAGATCATCTCAAAACAATTTGTTTTTAAAAAGTCATCCCCATTCATAAAGCTATGTTGAAAAATACTTTGTATATACATGTATACTTTTGACGTTGTGTCACATTTAATACTAGGCTACGTCCGTATCTGCTATGGTGACAACGGTAGATGTTTTTTTTTTTTTTTTTTTTTTCCTTTTTTTTATACCACTTACCCACCCACACTCAGATCAGGTGTAAGGTGGATATACCTCTGTTTGTAAATAATGATATATCCACCGCTCACATGTGTCCTACATAGAAAATTATAAATTTAATTAAAAATGTCATGGAAGGCACATGTGAGCGATCTTCATCGTGTTGCCATATTTTACACTCATATTTTTATTAATAAATATTTAAAATATTAAATGAGTGTATACATGTATACAAAGGGGTATATACACGTAATATATAATTATAATAGTGTATAAATATAGTAATGTATAAATAGATATATATGTATAGATAGATATATGATTTGTAAATAGATATGATTTGTAAATAAATATATGATATGTAAATATAAATAATCTATGATATGAGTAAATATATATATAGTAATCTGTGATTGTAAAAATATATGAATATGTAGAGAGATATATAAATGTATAAAAATTTATGAACAAGATTTAAATGAGATGAAGGATGATAATATTGCACGGTACTGTGCTGATATATTGATCACCCGAGGATGTATATTAGACTGGAGTTATTTCTAGCATACTGTATACCCAATTGTCTATCATTATTTCTATGGGTCTGGGTTTAGAGATAGGCTCTAACAAAAGTAGCTGGGTCTAAAGACTTGACAATGCATTCTATACAGTATTTATAAACCTGACACAAAGATCATCTCAAAACAATTTGTTTTTAAAAAGTCATCCCCATTCATAAAGCTATGTTGAAAAATACTTTGTATATCTACTTTTGACGTTGTGTCACATTTAATACTAGGCTACGTCCGTATCTGCTATGGTGACAACGGTAGATGGGTTTTTTGAGGACAAGCCCGAACTCGTACTGGCTGTGGAAATGGCACTTGACCTCGATGTTGTCGTTGCTGTAGTCTGTAGCCTAGTGGATTTCAGCGTCTTTAATTTGCTTACTGCCTTGGCATTACGGGACTGTCTATTTGCCGCTCGTGGTAATTTTAGCAAGGTCGCTATAGGCTTCATTGTAATAATAAGTGGCACGTTTTTATATACCACGTGTTTTTTAAAAACGGATTTTAATAAGGATTTCAATGTTTGAAGCTACTGTGTTGATGTAATAAATGTATTTAAAGTGTAAAATATTAATGCAGATTCTGTGTTTGTTTCGCTAGGACTTCGGAAAAAAAAGCAAGCGGTGAAATTTGTCGGCCATTTTCTAAACGGTTTATGGTTATTTTTATCCTTCTCCTAAACGACCACGTGGCAAGGGCCTAAATATCATAGAGTAATTCTATCAGTTCTCCTTTACGCTGAAATTATTATTATTAACCAATCCTTTATTTGTGTGCGATTTCCAACTACTCTCGAGGGTCGAGATGATATGACTCCCACGGGTTCTCCTCTTTCCATAGAAAGATATGAAAAAGGACTAATTTTGTGCATTTTGGTCGTATACTCGCGTCACCTTCGTTCGTTCATCCGTCCGTCGATTCTCCTACAATTGTCTGTTAACACTCTAGAACAGGGGTTCATAATTAATTTGTCGTGTAGGCAAGATTAAAAAAGGATTTCGGTTGCAGGCCTCTGAGTACTAGCCTTACATTTCCCCGTTTCTTTATTTTGATACTGTTTCCAAAAAATCATGTTTAACCCTTTGAAAAAATCGAAATCAAAACTTCTGTGGGCCGAATGGAATCTTTTCGATAGGGCCAGGTCGTATCTGGCCAGCAGGCCGGAGTTTGGGAACCCCTGCTCTAGAAGGTACAATTCTTGACGGATTTTGACGATACTGTATTTTTATTTTGCAGAACGCGACAGGGAACGAAACACAGAAAACAGATTTATACCTCTTATCTGATTTTTGTGGAACGGAACAAGATCATAATCTCCGTTAATCCGTTGTAACAAACTTCTGCATTTCAAATTCCCTTTTCTGTCACTTGACATCAAACACTCGCATAAAACATGCCGTGACTAGGGTCTACTCTTAGGGCCTAGACCCACTTTTGGCTGTCACACCAACGAGATTTGCAACCGACTGCGTAACTTGACTAGACGGGAAGAAAACAACAACTGTAACAGACGTTTCGGCCAGAATATTGTCTGCCAACGATATAGATTATCATGTTCCGTTCCTTTCCGTTGGTTGGTTTGTTCCCTTTAGTTCCACAAAATACAAAAAGCCCTAAATCCCACCATTGGTTTACGTAGGCCTATGATACGAAACAAAATAGTCCTATTGTTTTATTATTTTACTATTTTTATACGCCCACATTATAATGTGGTCGTATATAGTCGTCACACCTGTCCGTCCGTCGGTCCGTTCACAATTGCTTGTGAACGCAATAGGGACTACAGTTTTTTTCGGATTTGAATGAAACTTGCTGTGATCATTTATATTGATAAGATCTCGGACAAGTTCGAAATTAGCGATTTTTCGATGAACGGTTTTTGAGTTATTGCACTTGACTTAGTAAAAACGCGTCAAAATTGGCTTGTGAACGCGATAGAGACTTCATCGGATTTAAATGATACTTGCTGTGATCATTTATATTGATGAGATCTTGGACAAGTTCGAAATTGGCGATTTTTCGATGAACGGTTTTTGAGTTATTGCATTCTGATAAATTAAGGATATTGAAGTTATGGGCCGCTTTCGTTAATCATTAAAGATTTGCATTCTAATAGGCCTATGTAGTATTGTTTGCGCTGGTTCGCTTCTTTGTATTCGGAGTATATGAGTCGGATCTAGTAACAGAAGCTAATATAGCGAAATCCGGATCGTATATTTCGAGGAGCCCCCCATCTTTTGTTAATTTTTGTAAGTTATTTGTTGTAAGTTGTTTTCCTTATTTTTTGTCTTACTCAAATAAAAATTTACAGTTTGAAGTACTTGTTACCCTTTAAGTTTTTTTTGGTGCTTTTTAAGTACTTTTATTTTTGCTTTGCAAGAACTTTCATCATATTTATTAATTTGTTGAGCTACCATGGACCATCGTTTTAGATCGCATTGGCAAAATTACTTTCCCCAGCAATCGTATCGTTATAACCAACCCAACTTTCGTCCTAACCAACCCAACTTTCGGCATAATCAACCAAATTATCGACATAATCCACCCAACTATCGACAAAACCAACATCAGAGAAGAGACACTAATCCCAACCGCCAGTACAATTACCGTCGTCCATATAACCATGATAACCACTTAAGACAGGAGACCAATCCAGCAGTCAAGATATTATTCCAGATTATACAATGTCTTCACCATGCTTCCGTCATTTCAAAGCAAGTCAGTGGTTCTCCCACACGTGGTTTTATATCTAAAATTTCGAATCTCAATCGGTTTGTTAAACCAGCTTTTAAAAAATTCTGCTATTTCCTCAGCTATCGAGGCAGTAAATAATGTTTGGGCTAAAAATGTGGCGATAGCACTAAGAATCATTATGATTCACAGCTGGCCGAAAAAATTTCCTCGATCAAAGCACGTAATATTTCGGAATCAAACTTAAAACAGTTTACTTTTGAAGCAATACATTGGGCTAAGAAGTCATATCGCCGACTCCAAAAAGATACCCTTGATAAATTTGATAAAATAATACTCTCACCGATAGACCTACTATACCATTACCAACTTTTACTGCTACTCCATCCACACCAATGACGACGCCAAGATCAAACCCTGATACACCGAAACCTCAACGTATCAATACCCGCCGCCGCTTAAGTTTAACCACCTCACCCTCATCTCCAGTCTGTAAGCCACGCCGTAACAATAATGAGAAAGATCAATCGAAATGGTCCATTCCCCAACTCACCAAACCAACAGTTATCATTGGATCTTCCAACGTCATTTGCGTGTTCATATAGTCCTTTACTATTTCACCTATGGGCGTATCTTCGTTTCCGAATTATGTTCAAATATTTCGAACACAAAAATAGGCTTGACCAGTGTTTTCTTTCCACTCACTATTTTGAAGGAGATAAAGCACTTGCACCTGCGTGCATTCGTCATAGTTACGTCATAAATTATGACGTCATTGCGGCATTACCTTCGAAACGCGCAGGTGAAAACTAATCAATCAAGTAGCCTACCGCGGTACTTTCTTATTGATTTCTGATGTTCAAGATGTTTATAGAATGGTAACAAAGTGAATGAAAGGTGAGCTATTCAAATTATTAGATACGCGGGCTAAATTACTACCCATTATATGCCGTCCCATGTCCCCAATCATAGCCTACAATAACAGGTGTTAAAATGAGAGTTCTATTCTCATTCGCTTCACCTCAGCTAATACACCAAGGTGTTAAAATGAAAATTTGATTCTCACTCGCCTCATCTAGCCTAAGCTTATCAAGGTGTTAAAATGAGAGTTTGATTCTCACTCGCCTCACCCAGCTTATAGGCCTTCAACAAGGTGTTAGAATGAAAGTTTGGTTTTCATCAGCCTCACCTGAATCCTCCATGATGAGGATTATCATAGCCTACTTCAAATACCGGAATTTTGGTCCTTTGTTGAGCCTATCTTGCCGAAGGTAAGGCTGAACCTCACCCCGACAGAAACGGACCCCGGTTTACAATTTAAATGATTACAATTCTAGCTTTATTTTATTTTTTATAGATTAAGACGATGTCATTGTCTGGTCAAGGTGTTTTTGACGTCCTGGTGAAATGGGATGATGAAACACAGAACGTAGTAAAATCTAACGAAATAGTAAAAGGGGAATCAAAATGGAGAAGAGGCAACAAAGTATCAATGTGGTGGGAACCTGAAGGTTTATATTATAAAGGTAAGTGTAAGGTAAAGGTAGGTGTTCCTTTTACACAGGTGAAATATTTTGCGATAAAGTTAAATCTATAAGGCATCGCGCTGATGGGATAACATATTAATTCCAAGAACATTAATTATTCGTGGGCAGTCAAGACTGCGTCAGTCCATGTTTCATTACTGTTAGGATTTTCAAATATTAATTGTTGTGTAATTTCGTCCTTTATCAGGTACCATTGTCGATTTGGAAATAAGTGAAAGCGAAAGCGAAGAAGACTCTGATGAAGATTTAGTGCCCCTATCTGAATTTAAGAAAAAGCGAGCTCTTGATGATGATGAAGAAGAAGATATACCCCTGAACAAACTTTTAAAACGTAATTCAAATAATGCATGTATTGTCATTCCTTCGTGCAGCAGCACCAAATGTAATAATAAGGCAACAGTGGAATGTCTAAATCAAAATTGCTGTAACCTCATCTGTAATGACCATTTTATTAACGAAAGTACTTGTGCTGTTTGCGAAATTTCGAAAGACTGTCATGAATACGTAGTTGAAGGGGTTGAGCGCGAAGAAATCGCAGCAATTGGGTCCGGCGATACCACTGAAGCTGAAGACACAAGTTCAACTTCACGGCGGATTCTGGTCAAGCTTAACCGCAACCAAGGAACAGAGTATATTACCGAAAAATCGGGAAAAGTAGTACAAGAAAGGCAAATTAAAGAAAGGTGTCAGTTTTTAGCCTGTAAAAATCGTCAGTTATCATGCAAATCAATCGATGAAAATCATCGTACTGAAATATTTAATCAATATTGGAAAACAGGTGAACTGACAGCACAACGTCACTGGATATCCTCACACACACGAGTTAGTGATTGCCCATCTGCACGAAAGGAGAATTCCAGACGCTCAAAATCTGTCCATTATTTCTTGCCCAATGAAAAGGGTGAGGAGGTCCCCGTTTGTAAAGTTATGTTTCTTAACACACTTGCAGTGTCTGAAAAATCTGTTAGAACAGTCATTGAAAAGACAAACGAATCGGGTATTCTGGAGAATGAACTGCGAGGTGGTAGGGTTAAATCATTAAAGCAAAGAGACGAGCTTATAAGAAGTTGCATACGATCTCATATTAATAAATTCCCAAGAACAGAATCTCACTATTGTAGAAAAGACACAAAAAAGGAATACCTAAATTCCGATTTGACCGTTACCAAAATGTTTGAACTGTATAAAAAAGATCAATCACAATATGAACAGTGTGATTATAGCACTTATCTGAAGGTTTTTAAATCTCAAAATCTTGCGTTCCACAAGCCCAAAAAGGACATGTGTAGTCTTTGTGCTACATATTTCAAAAGTTCACCTGAGGGCAAAAAGCAATTGCAGGAATCATTTGAAATTCACCAGGCTGAAAAATCAACCGTGAGAAAGTTAAAAGAAGAACTGAAAGCAGATATTGATCCATCAAAATTTCTTGCAACTTTCGACCTGGAGCAAGTTATTTATCTCCCTAAGACGAATCGCTGCGAAGTGTTTTATCGTCGTCAACTGGCTAATTATAACTTTACGGTATATAATATCAAGAATAAAATGTGTCATTCGTATATGTGGCACGAAGGTCTTGCCAAAAGAGGCTCCAACGAAATTTCGTCTTGTTTGTACGAATTCCTGCAACATTCAGACAGATCCGGTGCATCTGAATTTTTGCGATTCTTGTTCCGGTCAAAACAGAAATACAATTGTACCAGCTATGATGTTACATTTTATTCAGGTATCAAAATCGACGAAAAATTTATCCATACATTTCTTTGAGCCCCACCATGGCCAGAACGAAGGTGATGCTGTACATTCTTGTGTAGAAAGGGCAATCAATCGAGTGAGTGAAATCACAATGCCTTCCGAGTTAACTGCTATAGTAAAGTGTTGTAGAAGTAATCCGACCATTGTTCGGGAGGTGACCACAGCAGATATAAGAGACTGGAAAGGATTGTCTCAGACTATTGGCCTTCTGAAAGTTCGAGAGGCGGAAGACGGTACAGTTGTAGATTGGACGAAGGTCAAATCGCTGAAGGTGAAGAAAGGATTTTACATGCAGATCGGTTTTAAATTGTCTCATCTTGATGATGCCTATTCATATCTACATTTAGATCAACAACGATCACCAAAACGGCTGTACTATCCCGGACCTGCATATAATGTTAGACCTAAGTTGTCACTTCCAAAGTTTCAAGATCTATTGGCTCTTATGGATTCCGACTTGCCTGTAATTTCACACCCAGACCACCAGACATTCTATAAAAATCTGCCACATTAAGTTTCAAAGTCAACACCATGCATGTTAGTATTTATGATGTTTGTTCTTTAATGCATTCGTTCTTGACTTTCGGTTTTGGGTTAAATTCAAGTGTTTATTAAAAGATCTTGTCAATTTTCGCGAGTTTTTTCTTATCCATTACAACGCAATTAGGTCCAGTATATTTCCAGTGATAACACCTAAGTCGTTGATTGCCAAAGTCGTTTTATATTGTTTAAATTGCAGATAAACCATTTTGAAGTTCTCCTAATATCCTAGCGCAATCCCTAATCTCAAAAGTAATGCTTTCATTTTGAAATAATCAAGTCGTCAACATGCAAAAACGGCGTATCATTATGTGGTACGCGCTATGTCACTATTAATTAGGTTTACAAATAGACGTATCGACGGCGTATGATGACGCGACGTCAGAAACATTAGAACACAAAAAGGCGTATCGTACTCGGGTCTTTTAAAATACTGATATGTAGGAAGTAAATTGATTTTGATGGGAAAAAAATACATTGACATGGAGCTTATATGTTGATTGATGTTCTCACAAATTATGGAAACATTTCATCGGTAATAACGCTTCAACGGTGCAATCGCCCATCATCAAACTTTCAGATTGGTTTTTCTCTTAACGTCATTAATGCAGTATACGCCTGTTCGTCATCACACCGACGAATTATAGGTAAATTTTTTAACTTTGAACAAATAATTGTGCACATCATATAACTGAGCTTGTTATGATATTTACATCAGCTAAAGCTACAAAAAACAGATGAATCAATATCAGGTAAGCTGTAAAAATTGATATAGTCTTTAATTAAATAAAATAAGCAACTCTCTGATTTCTGTATCACAATGATATCCCACGAACATTCCCCTTCAAACATTACTTGTAAACTACAAATTTGAGCTGTGATAAAATTATGTAAGCTTACACCATTTCCAAAAAATTTCAGACTGCAGAAAACTTCTCACCGATAAAAAAAAAAACAACAGAAAGAATTAAACATGAAAAAGAAAGAAATTACAAAAGAACAAAAAGGGGAGTTGACGGATTTACTGACGATAATTGAAAGTTCATCAGGTACAGGCTAAAATATATACAAAATGTTCAATTATTGTGCTACAGTACAGCAACTTTATAACTTATCTTTATCTGCAGACGGTCGTCGAAAATTTTGCCAACCGTCATCAAATTTTTGCCGACTAACTGGCGACTGTCTGCGGACGAACTGCTGACGGTCTGCAGACGGTCGCCAGTTCGTCGCCACTTCCAGAAAGAAAATCCATCGCTTTCCGTTGTCAAGAAGAGCTGATGACTGATGTCATAATTTAATGACCATCACGTCATGATCCAAATCTTCATCTTTTGACGCCAAGAATCATAATTCTTTCATGAGCGAAATTAACAATGCGCTAGGCCTGCGCCACTACTACTAGGCTAAGCCTATTATTTTGAAATACATGTCATCAGAATTTTTATTATGTACACATGCATGGAAAAAAAACCTTAGTTTTGAGTTGATATGCAGAATGTGCCCAATAAAGGCTTCATCAATCTATTTTTTTCGTCAAAAGATTAAACAACGATAGCCGGCCTATGAGACCGAGAGTGACAAGAGGAGAACAATGGGTGGAGCCTATACTTCAACCCTCCACGGAATGCGTGTTGGGGCACTTGGGGTGTAAGCTTGGTCTACAGTATTTTTTTGAAACAATAAAATACTTTATTTGGGTGATCAATAAGCTCTGAGGGTGCATTACTTTTTTCCCGGTAATCAGGCCGTTTCAATGGTTACAAAAAAGGCTACTGATGTTAGATGTACAGTAGAAAACCTCAAATAGACCTAGTAGGCCCAGTCTTGATCGTGCCCAACCAAAGAACGTAGAAATGTAATGCCTATAACAGATTATTTAACCATAGAAACTAGGATATCAAGCAGAATCTCAATTTCGATGAAAAGAAAGTGTAACAACCATGTTTTTTCGGGACTAGGCCTACGACCTCAGACTTTATAATAAATTAATTCTCGGGCCACCGGCTCTATTTTTATAATTTTAAATTCAAACTTATCACGGGGGATATTGTTTAAAATCACGACGCCCAACCCAGCCTAAATCTACAGCGGTCAATATAGCAATGATGCTTAACCAGTTCCGACTGCGCTCATTGACGGATTATTAATATTTATTCTTCTTTTTTTTTCTCTATTATAATATTAATAGGTAGACATTTATCATTTTGCTGGCACCGCCTATTATTATAAATAACTCTATGAGACCCACCTACTTCGGCATATTTCATTCTCATGCATATGAATGAGTATAAATTATAACCAATAAACGCTTTGTTCTATTTTCATCATCCAATGGTAAAACAACAATGTCGGGATTGACGTTTTGAGAAACCACGCCTACTTCTTCGTAACTGCGTGCCAAGATACATGTAGGTCTAAATCTCACAAGTAGATTTGGGCTTAGTTTCGTGTGAAAGCATCAATCTAAGCAATACTTTTAAGTTCTTTGGGCACCATATTGAAATAGGATTACCACTACTAATTTGACTTTATGAATATTATTGTGACTAGATAATATTATTATAGATAGTTTCGACCTGTCAATCAAAGTATGACGTTGTAATGCATCCAGTCTCAGATTCTGATATCGGAAATTGTTCAGGTGTAATAGTAACTACTAATACTAGGATTTCACGGGCAACCGGTTATCCGGAAATGCTTTTTATGAGTTGACCTACGGTAAAATATCAGAACGAATAGCAAGCTCAGTTTGACAATATTTCTCTTTGTGAAGGTGAACTGATATGCAGAATGTGACAATAAATTTATTTGTTCACTAAAAGAGATCATTCTAGTATCGAAGCTAGATGATCATTCTGAAAAATTCACTCTCCCGACTAATGAAATAGGCCTAGTCTATTTAGTTTCAGGGTGAGTGGGGACATGATTTTAGGCTTCTCTTGTCATCAATATTATTTTATGAATCATAGGCTAATAAATTCATATATAAATCCCTACACATCGTGGCCTAATCACGCCTACTTCCTCGTAGCATTACGACGAAGATACATGGATGTGGGCGACGGGTGTGGCTCCGGACACGATGATCCATGCAGTCATCAGTAGCCTAGCTCTTTTTTCGTTAATATTCTTCGTACCTATCTTGCTGCATACACTTTATAAACGAAAGTAGAACCATGCCCCCCTTGTTTTCATGGATATATTATTTTCACAATTAAAACAATCTCAATAATTAATGCTAAGATTTGAATGACATTTTGAGATAAAGCAATGTTCCTTGTTGATCAGGCTGACCAGGTAAATGTCTTTCATAGACTAGTTACAGATCATTAGAATGCAATTGTGCATATTCCATATGAACAGTAATATTTAAAGTTTCTGAACCATCGTTGGTAGATAAAACGGACAGTTAAAAAGGGCCAGAATCCTTATCAAAATAGGCCTACATTGAATATTAAAAAAGAAAGTTGCGTTGTAGACCTACAATACATGTAGCTATATTTAGAAACTAGTCTGTTGTCAAGCAAAGTCTTGGCGTCATGATGTACACAAAGATTATAGAAATTTTGACGACGGTCGTCAAATATTCGGCGACGAACTGGCGACCGTCTGCAGACCGTCACCGAATATTTGGCGACGAACTGGCGACCGTCTGCAGATCGTCGCCGAATATTTGACGACCGTTGCCACTTTTATCGACGACGGTCGTCAGATGAACTGGCGACCGTCTGAGCTTATTTTTCCGACGAACTGCAGAATGTCGCCGGCGACGAAGATAAGTTATAAAGTTGCTGTACTGTATAGATCTATAACAATACGTTTGTAGGCTTGTTTGTAGGCTTTATTGTAGTTGCATCGTTGCATCATTTTAGCTTGATTCATAACTGGTCAATTGGATAAAATTACTAGAATTGGTCTAGTTTGCCATTCCGTTTCTATCAAAGTTTTTTAACTAACTAACATCACTTATCGCTGGCTAGTAGGGGAGACTGGGGCAAGTTCGCTCACTTTTTAAAAAAAGCTGTGTAAAACCCACGTATTTCCATAGCCAGTATCCAATACTTGCACACATAGTCATCAGTACCTTATTAATAACATACAAATATTAAATGTATAAAAAGCAAAAAGAACACCCCTATATGAAGTCAACTTGAGAAGTATGTGAAAGAAGCGAACCTGCCCCGCATTGGGGCAAGTGCACCTTGACCACAGGGTTAATTCGCCTACTATTGTTTATTGGTAAAACAAGAACCAAGGACAAGTTTTACAAACTTTTATTAATAATTGAACACGAACTATCACGATTATATGTTTCATCAATAGATGTAATACATCTTGAGAGGTGCTTTATCTAATCATTTATTATTAATAAGCATGAACTGAGTCAGAATCAGAGTCGCAGTTATGGCAGATATAGATTTGGTGTTTCTCTACTGCAGTGCAGCAATCATGAGACCATCCATGACATACAGAACACTGGACCCATTCTTCTTTTTCTCGACTATTTGACCATGCTTCTAAGCAGACGAGGCAAAATGCTTCATCACTTTCTTCATCACTTTGAAACTCTGTAATAAGTTTCTTTTTAACTTTATCTTTTCTACATGCTTTTTTTGATTTCTTTTTTTTAGAGCGGTTTCTTTCTTCTTCTTCTATAGCATCCTTTACAGGTGTATCTGTTAGTATAGCAGACTTTCTTCGTCTACTTCTTTTATTCGTTTTTCTGGCAGGGGCCTTAGGGTGTGGCAAGACTGATTGTGGTGAGAAGACATTTTCAATGATTATTTGAGACTCGCTCTCTTTTGATGGTATGACAGATGCAAAATGAGATGTTGGACCTTCTCCACTTCTTAAGAGGTGAATGATGTAAACAGCAGAAATACCAGGTCGTCCAGGTGCTTGAATTATTTGAGTATATTGTTCTGCATCCTCTCGGAATTGGTGTACAATGGACTTAATCTTAAGAGCATTACATAAAGCTGCAAGCAACATGTCACAGGTATTATTATTATACTGTTTTTGGAAAATAAAAGAACAAGTATCGTTAATTATATCTTGGCTTGTTGTGGCGAAATCCTGGTAATATTCTTTATGGAATACAATTTCACTTACCAACATATCACACAGTTTTTCATTAGAAAACGTTACACCGTAATTTTCCAAACAAATTTTTACTGCATGAATCAAACAGTGGCCATCACCTGTAAGATTAATAACTTTTCCTGGTAACTTTTCAGAAGATCTAACAATTAGACTAGGCGACGAAGAAGATGATTCTTCTGACGGCCATCTGGTTGGTGAAGTAAAGACTTCTGAGTTGTTACCATTTTCAGACATACATTCAGATTTTTTATTTTTGTTCTGTTGCTCTTCATAGCTCTGGGCTTCTTTCGTCAGTAGATCTTGGGAAGTTATAGTAGAGGCAGAACTGTTTACATTTGTTGGACTAAGTGGGCGATCAGTAACAATTGATGGTGCAAAATCATGGTCGTTAAATATATTTGGATTGAAGGGACATATTCCCGATTTTAAAAACCCAGCAGTTATGTTTGATATTGTTAAAGTGTCGTTCCAAGCATCATTTACCACACCTGGGGTATCATATATTGTCATAGATCGCCCTGGATTGTTGCGCATCCAATTAGATTGAGATTGAGAAATTCTCCTTTTAAATGGGCCGAATATAGACAGATCTAAGGGCTGCATCTTATGTGAGCAGTGTGGTGGGAATGATAACATTACAATACCCGAATTTTTGGCAAACTGAAGTACATCGAACGAGAGATGAGAATCGTGATTATCCAAAATTAAGAGTATTGGGTTTTCTTTGGATGGTTTTGTGTGATTTGCAAAGTGTTTCATAAAGGTAAGAAAATTCTCAGATGTCATCCAACCGGATCGATGTGCAGCTCCTTGTGAACCAGCGGGTGAACCTTTTAAAAAATGATCTCTAAAATTTACACGAGGGAAAATGAAAAATGGCGGGACTGCTTGTCCTACGGCACTAACAGCTGTACAGATTGTAACTAATTCCCCTCTCTCTGCTGATGTGAGAGATCCTACTTGTTTTTTCCCTTTGGTAGCAATTACCTTTTCAGGTTTTTGGACAGTAGTTACACCGCTTTCGTCAACATTCCAAATGTCCTTTGGTTGAAATGAATTTTTATTCATAACTGTTGCCAACTGTTTAAAAAATGTTTCAACATTTGTCGGGTTAAAAGCTGTTGCTCTGCCTAAGCTCGTAGCCTCGGGAGTTCTTAAGGATAGAGTCTTATTCCTCTTTAGAAATCCCAGAAGCCAATCCACGCCAGCACGCTCGTTTTCAGACCAAGATGTAGGCATTTGAATGTTATATTGTTTAGCGCATTGATATGCGAGAAGTCTAACGGATTTTGGATTTAATCCAAAGTAAATGTCAGATGCTCTTTTAATATAAGCTGTTAGAATCTCCTCTTGCTCAGTTGTGAAGACCTTAGGATGTTTAGAAAAGCCAACGTGAAGATTTTCCACAGATCTCTCCTCAGCAGGAATACTTTGAAGTTTTTTGATGTAACCTCTTAAGGTGGATCTTGGAATATTATACATATCTGCGGTTTTCATAGAACCATCCTCAGTGCTGAAGTAATGGTTTACAGCTCTTTTCATAATATCGGGTGAAATTTTAGTTGCTCTGTCCGTTTTTCTCTTGTACTCTCTCACCATTCTGAAAAAAGTATTATAGATTTTAATCAATAATCAATATGAAATAAAAAAGAAAAATGGATGGGGCAGGTTCACACTCTTAAGGGGTATGTTCGCCCACTGGTCCAACCTGCCCCGTAGCAATCTAGGCGAACGTGCCCCACAAGGTTGCCAACGAACAAATGACCCCATTACGAAAGAAGAAAGTAGGAAACCATGAATGACTCCTATCAAATTATTCAGGATTTCGAGATGATTGCACACATAAAGTATTGAACATTTATCACAACTGGCAAAGATGTTATGAAAGATAATTGAAATAAACAAATATTTACTTACGTGTAGCGTAAAAAGTTTTTAGCTTCTTGAATTAAAAGTAAAAGGCGAAATCACGACGTTAGTAGGCTAATGAATAAATTTTGTGACGTCAAACAAGGGGGACAACTCTACTTTTTGTTGTTCATAGATAAATCAGTCAATATTTGATTTCGCGAACGTACCCACGGGGCGGACCTGCCCCAGTCTCCCCTACTGAATATGTGCGCATCCAGTGTGGGAAATCCCCAAAAAGGATGGCCTAGTTTTTCTGACTCAACCCCAGTCGACAACACTTATCAGAAGACAGAATAGTCTGAAATTTTCGGATTGAATTGGTCCCGATGTAGGTTTTGGAGCACATAAGGACTTTTTGAGCTTAATCAACACAAAGATTATTCATCAAGCACCCTGTATATTTTCTAGATTTGATCCCTTCATTCTCTAAAAGCATTTTACGCAACACAAAATGTTCATTATCATCAACCTTTCTTTAGTCAGCCTAATCTGGAGCAGAAAAATTGGATATTAAACTCTGACACTTAATGTCATTTCATTATCATCAAAGACAATAGTGTTGATTGAAATAAAATTATGTGCATTTTCAGAAGAAAACACTCAAGAAATGACTGAGGACTTGCCAACCCACATCAACTTATACCAGGTATGAATTAACTTAGTTAAAACATTTGCAAATGATAAGATATTATTCATCATCATTGCCCTGTTTCAAAAGTGGTCCATATGTAAAGAACCCTGAAGACACCTTGGCTGTTAAATATCACAAGTGGTTGCCTAGCAAGATAAGCAAGATAATAAATTTTCAGTACATCAAGGGCATTCATTGATATGTGTCAAATCTAAAAAACTTATCCAAGAAATTGTTGATTTAAACCTAAACACACAATTTTATAAAATTCTGACCTTTGTCGAATCAAACCCGAATTCGAACTTGTCCAAGATCTCATGAATATAGTCCTACACACAAATTTTTTATTGAAATCAAAAGCAATACTGTGGTCTATATCGCGTTCACAAGCCAATTGTGGATGGACAGACTGACAGATAGGGGCGACGGCAATATACAACCACATTTCAATGTGGGCGTATAAAAATAAATTTACCCTCAATGCATGAAAAGATGAATTTGAAGAATAGTCACTTGTATGTCCTGATATGACACATTTGGCATCTAGCAGTCAAGAATCCCTATTTCATTATTATATTCATTTGATTCATTGCATTTTCAGAAGAAAGCTCAGATGGATTTGTCACCCTTCAACACCTAGGTGGGTTTAAATTTTGATTGAAACATTCTTTCACCAAGGTAGCCTTATATTTTAAGGTTGTAATAACTATGTGTATAAATTTACTTTGGTAAAAATCATCATTCACTGTATCAAAAATGGGTATTACATTTGGGTTCTATTGTTGAGGCCACACCCATGACAAAAATAAACCTCATTGTATTTTAAAATGAATTTTTAAAAAAACTGAGCAGGGGTATCCTGATTTAACACATCCTCTGTCAAGCGAATGATAAACCCTAGATTTCATTGCAGTGCGTTCTTCGAACGCACTGCTTTGTTTTCGAAAAATTTTACCTTAAATTTTTTTTTTTTTTTTTTTTGTCTCTTTCTGGTCACGCTCCCCAGCCATAACTGCAAATGTCTTACACAATCTGGCGTGATATTGTAACGTAATCTTTGTGCTCGTTGTTGTTTAAATGTAAAATGACGCATTTTTGTTCTACCGGAAATGACGTAGAACGTCACAAATTTTATTTTTGTTTACTAACTCACGGCTCGTATTTTTTTTCCAATCTGGTTCGGACTTTTTTTATTTACTACTTATAACTTAGATTTACATAATAGCAGTTTAAAAATTTTGAAATTTTTACTTTTGTTGCTGACTTTTGAATTTTAAAATTTAACACTTTTTCTAACTTTCGCAATTTTGATTAGATCGAAATCAAAATTTGCAGTTAGATAAACATTTTTCTTGTCAAGAAAAATCTGTTTTCAAAATGTCGACATCACTTCCGGTTTCGGCGTCATACGTCGCTAAACTTCGAATTTTCACTTCCGGAATTCTAAAGATATTTGAATTTTTTTTTTTTGCAATTAGTTACTATTAACCCATAATGATTTTATAATTAACAAAAATTGAACCGGAAGTAACAGATCAGTCGCCATCATTAAACCACTTACTTTTGTAAAGTGAAAAATTGGGCCTTAGGGGTTAATCGGACAATTGTAATTTTGATGTCTATGAAATCTTCAATCGATTGCTAACAATTCTTAGGAAGCCGAATTTTGAATTTCGATTTAGCTTACCTTTCATTTCCGGTTCTTTTTTTTCACTCAGTGCCTAATTTTCCAACGTTCATATATCGTGACCTTGACCTTTGGTGACCATGTGACCTGCACAGAAGTTGTTGCCCTTGTCGAGATCTATCCATTGATGTCTTCATTTGTGTTGTGCAATGTCAACTTCCGGTTTTACAGCTATTTGAAAATTGCACTTTTTAACTTCGAAGAGCTCTGTCACGTGACCTAATTTACATACGTCAAAATTTCTTTTATGTCCTTATTACGCGTAATTTATTCTTTCCAATGGTGTATAACACTTTATATTTTGATCAAAATTGCGCTTTTTAATATTTGAAAATTTTGTTCTTAGTTCTATATTAATTGTGCGTGATTTATGAAAAAGCACGTGTTTTTTTTTAAATTTACGTCTTATTTTTTCACAAAAATTGGTAGATGAGTAGACAAAAAATTATCATTAAAGATTCCGATAAAACATTTTCCGAAATTAGCCGGAAACGTCCGAAAATGACCAAAAAAATGTAGAAAATCATAGAAATCGGAATTTTCGGATTAAATTTTTGCACAAACTTGCAATTTTATTATTCCACAGAATCAGTACCATCAATATCTTCATTTTGTATGTATGCCGTATATGCAAATTCCTAACCGTTTGATCGCCATCTTGAAATATGCAAATTATTGGAAAAATACTACTCGTCCGCCATTTTTAATCCTATTTTTTTCAGACTTGTTTTAGAATATAATTTGGATAATTATCTAGGTCCTCTAGTGGCATATTTTTCAATTTCAAATTTGTCTTTGGACCAGGTCCTGCCAAAGTTTTTCAAAACTGACTTCCGTTTGAAAGTTCATAACTTTTGAACTCTACCATATGCATCCTTTTGATCTCAAAACAACATCACTAGAGAGGCACTGGACTGGAATCCCCAAGGGCATAGAAGACAAGGACGACCTTTACATAGCTTGAAAAGAATAAGACTGAAAGAGCTAGGAAGGATTGGCAAGACCTGGAATGAAGCAAAAAGAACAGCTCATAACAGAGTGAGATGGAGAACGTCTGTAGCAGCCCTATTCTCCGCAAGGAACGAAGAGGACTAACTTACTAATATGCATCCTTTATTTTTCTGCAAAATCATCTTCATTGGCTAAAAGTTCATATGATACCTTGATTTCTAATTTTAGTAAAGAACATTTAGATTAATAGGGATCCAAAAATTGGTAATTTGCATATTTCTCGTATCTTCAGATGGTTATATCTCATGAACAAGACTCTTGGCAACATTCTAATTGACATTATGATGTGATTTTCATCAGCTTTCTAACAATATCTTTATTTTAGCTATAGACCGAAAACTGATGAAAATACGCCTAGTAGAAAATAAGCGATTTTAACATTCATATTTTTTTATATTTAGTTCTATTTAACTTAAAAACAAAATTCGAACAGATTTATAATGTGCAAATTCCCAGCTTTCAAGCAATATATAAATCAATATGTATAAATAAAATTGCGAAAAGTTTAAGAATAAAATTACACTCTAATTAAACAGTTATAAATAAACAGGTCATAAAGTCAGATTGTGTTAATTTCTTATCTTTTGGTCAAGACACAAATTTTGACATTTCCAGTTAAAGTATCACAACCAATCAAAACAAGTCATTAGACTTTGTGGGCGTGGTTAAGCCCAGATATTTTACATCACTGTGTGTATTTTTTTTTCAATCGAAATAGGGTCTCGGAGGATCAGTCAATATGTGTTATTTTGATGGACATGTATATAGAATCTATAACCGATTGCCGAAATTTATATGGAAACTGATTTTTGAATTTTTTTTAAT
>JAUJPP010000007.1:33965122-34077207 GCA_030562195.1 Nipponacmea schrenckii
TAAACAGATTGTTTTATAGGGAAAATTCGAAAATTTCAAATGGCGATAAAAGCGGAAGTATACATCTTACAATAAAGCTTTATATATCATTGGATAGAACTTCTCGAGAGCTATCATATTTGTACAGGTCAAAATTTCGTCAAAGGTCAATGTCACAATATACGACCCTTCAAAGTTTTTAAAAATTTTAATCGTTAAAAAATCAAAATCAAAATTCAAAAATCGGTTTCCATATATATTTCGGCAATCGGTTATAGATTCTATATACATCAAAATAACACAAATCGAATTATCCCCTGAGACTCTATTTCGATTTAAAGAAAACACGCACAGTTAGTATAGAAGAAATTACAGAATTTTGAAATTTTTAAACGCGCAATTTTGATAAAAATATCAAGTGTTATATATTAATGGAAAGATGACATTAAACGTAAAAGGAATATGTAAGAAATTCTGTCCTATGTAAATTAGGTCACGTGATAGAGCTCTTTAAAGTTAAAATTTGTGCTTTTCAATTGGCTACAAAACCGGAAGTGAACACCGGACAACAAAAGTGAAGATACCATTGGGCAGATTTAATCAAGGGCAATAACTTTTGTTCAGGTCACAAGGTCACCAAAGGTCAATATGGCAAAATATGACCTTTAAAAGTTTTGACTATTACTGAAAAATTTCAACCGGAAATAAAGGAAAAGCAAAATCGAAATTCAAAAATCCCTTCCCATACTTTTTTGCGCAATCGATTGTCGTTTGCAGAAACCCGAAAATTATGCAAATTTAATTTAAACCTGAGCCTGAATTTTTAGTTTTACAAAAGTTAGACATATCAAAATGGCGGCTGATCCGTTACTTCCGGTTCGGATTTTTCAAATTTAACATCATTAAATGAACAATTCTAGCTTATTGCAAAAGAAATTTTTCAAATATTTTCAATATTCCGGAAGTGCAAATTTCAACTTTAAGAGCAAATAACATTAAAACCGGAAGTTGTATCAAAATTTTGAAAATTTATTATAGTTCGCAATCAAAATGTATATATATCTGAAAACTTTCAGATCGATCGAAATAAAAATGTAGAAGTTGAAAAAACGCAAAAATTAAAATTAAAAAAGTCAGCGACAAAGTTCAAAAATTTGAAAGTTTGAAAGTGCTATCTTTTTAACAAAGAATAAAAGTAATAAACAAAAAAAACACAATCCCCATTGATTAAAAACTAGCTTCGCTAATGAGAAAAAACCTAAAGTTTGACATAGCGTCGTACGTCATTTCCGGTTGGACAAAATGACGTGAAAATATATTCATATGATTTAGTTTCGCGACATTTGCGGAAGAAATGTTAACAGTTTGTACGTGGCACATGTAGTTTTGGCTGGGCACTCTGAGCAGAATTCGAAAAAAAAAAAAAACTAGAGCCACACGTGGCACAGAGTGGGACTTTGCTAACGTTGCAAAATTGCAACAAACAGGCCGAAACATCTGATTTTCTGGGAGAAACTGGCCAAAGCAACGAGGTATCTGTGTGCAAAGAATTTTTTGGAAAAACGTTATTTCCTACAGATGTAAAGCGCTGACCGATATAACTGGTAAATTGGAAGTTTACCCGTATGTGCCACGCCCATCTAATTTACTTTTGCGTAAATCTAATCTCATACAAAATATATATTCATGGTTCAAATTTGAAGCTTGTACATCTAATAGATCACGAGATATACACAAATACGTTTCAAAAAAGCAAAATGTACTTTAATTTTAAAAGTCCAAAAATTAAATTTTCATTTTAAAAACTTTTGTTGTGCATCGCTGGAAAGAGGACAAAAGGCGCCTTCGGAATGTGAAAAAAATAACCCTCTAAATTAATTAGGTCACGCTCTAGAGCAGTCCAACGTTGCAAATTTTGCTGCTTTCGAGCAGCTATAAAACCGGAAATAGACGTCAGAAGTCTAATGCCAAATTGTCAACTGATAGCTTAAGTCAGTGACCAATGACCTTGTAAAGGTCAAGGTCACCAAAGGTCAAAGTAACTAGAAATAAGCCCCCAAACTAAAAAAACTGATTTTTTGCAAATGTCGCAAAATTGCAACAAACAGGCAGAAACATTTGATTTTTTGGGATAAACTGGCCAAAGTAATGAGATATATGTATGCAAGGTACTTTTTTGAAAAACGTTATTTACTGCAGCCGTAATTCGCTGACCGATATAAATGGTACATTTGAAGTTCACCCGGATGTGCCACGCCCATCTCGTTTTTTTGGAGGGGAATCTAATCATATTCAAAATGTATATTCACAGTAAAAATTTGAAGCTTGTACAGCTCATAGATCACGAGATATACACACATACATTTCAAGGAAGCGAAAATACGGCAAAATGTACTTTTCTTTGCAAAAATCAAAAAATTCAATTTTCATTTTACAAACTTTTGTTATATATCGTTGGAAAGAGGACAAAAAGCACTTTAAGAATCTGAAAAAATTAACACTCTAAATTAATTAGGTCACGCTCTAGTGCAGCCCAAAGTTGCGAATTTTGCTGTTTTCGGGCAGCTATAAAACCGGAAGTAGACGTCGGAGGTCAAAGTTCAAAGTATCAACTGATAGCCAAGGTAAATGACCTTTGACCTACTAAAGGTAATGGTCACCAAAGGTCAAGGTCACGAGAAATAAGCCCCCAAACTTCGAAAAAATTCAACCGGATGTTGCAAAAAAGCAAAAGCAAAATTCAAAAATCGATTTCCAACATTTTTTTCGCAATCGACTAAGCTTTCCAGAAATATAAACATCACACAAATCGCTCTTACCGTAGAGGCCCCATTTTGAGTTTTACAAAAAAGTGACATTTCAAGATGGCGGTCAAAGTTTTACTTCCGGTCTGGATTTTTTTTTTAAATCGGCCAGTTTTTTTAAAAAGATATTGTTCAACACAAGTTTCAATGACCCGTGACAATTAGACCGGAAGTAGACCGAAAATCTGAGATTTCAACTTTGAACCCTTTTTGAGCTTAAACCGGAAGTGACGCAAAATATTTGACAATGTCATTTTGTTCAGATTTATAGTCTCTCTTAGCACCTAAAATTGGAACTTAATCGGACAGAAATTTAAAAAATGGTAAAAAAATTCGAAAATACGGCAAAAGATTGTCTGCTACGAATTTTCGAAATTCGAATTTCTTTAACTGCTATCCTATTGGATATTGTATGTAGATTCTGAAAATGAAAACCCGTTGAAAATCGGGCCAAAATTGTGCCTTCTAGAGCCGAAAAACTGTTTTTTGCAAATGTTGCACTGTTGCACTTCTGGTTTTGCAAAAATGTTCCAATTTATATTCATTAACTTTTTTGCCACTACAGAAGGTCTAGGAAATTTGAATGGTTGCTGCAACTACTGTAGTTTAAGAGCAGGAAGGTGTGGAAAAATCGAAAAAAAAAAAAAAAAAAAAAAAAAAAAGAGACATTTCGAAAACAAACTGGGACTTTGCTGAAAGCAAAGTCCCACAACTAGAACCGTTAGACGGTACCAAGGCAGTGCGCGTCCCTTCTATTGCATGGGTGAAACTTTGCATTTATAATATCCAATTCCATAATAATAACTAGAGCTGTTTGTAACAATTGTGCAGCTTCCGAGATATTTAGAATTTGTTATATCTCCTGGCTGTCATTTAAAATAGAACGTAACCACGCCTACTCAGTATAATGACTTGTTTTGATTGGGTGCGATTCTTAAACTGGAAATGTCAAAATTTGTCTTGACCAAACGATAAGAAATTATCGATAAGGGACATAACACCTTATTTGAGATTACAAATTGATCTCGGATTAAATTAACTTTCCAGATCGTTGATACTTTTAATTTGTTTATTTATTTATTTATCAATCTTAATTTAGGTGTAGTAGGAACATTAGATCCTGCAATTTGTGGCAAGTTGCCATGGTATAACATAGAGCCATCAAATTAACAGCGCGGCTTTACATCTTTAAGAGAGTATTTTATAGAGTTCCGTCCCTTATACCACTAGTCCTCTCAACTGTAAATTATTTTTGCTTAAGAGAATATCATTTAAAATTCTAAAGGTTGTCATTTCCTTCCAAATATTCCATATCATACATCGCCCACAACGAGAAATGAACAATCATTCCTTTTATTTAAGATATATAATATCTTTGAATCATTTTAACTGGATTAATTTTTAAACGTAAAAAATCAAAATCAAAATAACAATTCAAAAATCGGTTTCCATATATATTTCGGCAATAGATTCTATATACATGTACATCAAAATAACACAAATTGAATTATCTTCCGAGACCCTATTTCGATTTAAAGAAAAATACACACAGTTAGTATAGAAGAAATTACAAAATTTGCAAATTTAAAACGTGCAATTTTGATCAAATAGCAAGTGTTATACACCATTGGAAAGAATAACTAGACCTGTTTGTAACAGTTCTGCAGCTTTAGAGCTATTTAAAATTTGTTGGTCTCCTGGCTGTCATTTAAGGATAGAATGTAGATTGATTTTGAGATTATTGGGAGAGATGATTTATTCATGATTTAACACGTGACATTTGAGTTTGTTTGTAGACTGGCAATCATTAAGGTTTGTGATGTAAAAATATCTGGGCTTAACCACGCCCACAAAGTCCATTGACTTGTTTTGGAAACTTCAACTGGAAATGTCAAAATTTGTGAATTGACCGTTTTATAGGAAAAATTCGCAATTTTTAAATGCCGATAAATCGAACGTTTACATTTTGCTATAAAGCTTAATATGTCATTGGATAGAACTATCATGTACAGGTATAAAGATCGCCAAAGGTCAACGTCACAATATACACCTTCGAAGTTTTTATAATTTTTAATCGTAATTAAATCAAAATCAAATTAAAAATTCAAAAATCAGTTTCCATATAAATTTCGGCAATCGGTTATAGATTCTATATACATGTCCATCAAAATAACACATATTGACTGATCCTCCGAGACCCTATTTCGATTGAAAGAAAAATACACACAGTGATGTAAAATATCTGGGCTTAACCACGCCCACAAAGTCTAATGACTTGTTTTGATTGGTTGTGATACTTTAACTGGAAATGTCAAAATTTGTGTCTTGACCAAAAGATAAGAAATTAACACAGTCAGACTTTATGACCTGTTTATTTATATCTGTTTAATTAGAGTGTAATTTTATTCTTAAAACTTTTCGGAATTTTTATTTATACATATTGATTTATATATTGCTTGAAAGCTGGGAATTTGCACATTATAAATCTGTTCGAATTTTGTTTTTAAGTTAAATAGAACTAAATATAAAAAAATATGAATGTTAAAATCGTTTATTTTCTACTAGGCGTATTTTCATCAGTTTTCGGTCTATAGCTAAAATAAAGATATTGTTAGAAAGCTGATGAAAATCACAATTAGAATGTTGCCAAGAGTCTTGTTCATGAGATATAACCATCTGAAGATACGAGAAATATGCAAATTACCAATTTTTGGATCCCTATTAATCCAAATGTTCTTTACTAAAATTAGAAATCAAGGTATCATATGAACCTTTAGCCAATGAAGATGATTTTGCAGAAAAATAAAGGATGCATATTAGTAAGTTAGTCCTCTTCGTTCCTTGCGGAGAATAGGGCTGCTACAGACATTCTCCATCTCACTCTGTTATGAGCTGTACTTTTTGCTTCATTCCAGGTCTTGCCTATCCTTCCTAGCTCTTTCAGTCTTATTCTTTTCAAGCTATGTAAAGGTCGTCCTTGTCTTCTATGCCCTTGGGGATTCCAGTCCAGTGCCTCTCTGGTGATGTTGTTTTGAGATCAAAAGGATGCATATGGTAGAGTTCAAAAGTTATGAACTTTCAAACGGAAGTCAGTTTTGAAAAACTTTGGCAGGACCTGGTCCAAGGACAAATTTGAAATTGAAAAATATGCAACTAGAGGACCTAGATAATTATCCAAATTATATTTTAAAACAAGTCTGAAAAAAATAGGATTAAAAATGGCGGACGAGTAGTATTTTTCCAATAATTTGCATATTTCAAGATGGCGATCAAACGGTTAGGAATTTGAATATACGGCATACATACAAAATGAAGATATTGATGGTACTAATTCTGTGGAATAATAAAATTGCAAGTTTGTGCAAAAATTTAATCCGAAAATTCCGATTTCTATGATTTTCTACATTTTTTGGTCATTTTCGGACGTTTCCGGCTAATTTCGGAAAATGTTTTATCGGAATCTTTAATGATAATTTTTTGTCTACTCATCTACCAATTTTTGTGAAAAAATAAGACGTAACTTCAAAAAAACACGTGCTTTTTCATAAATCACGCACAATTAATATAGAACTAAGAACAAAATTTTCAAATATTAAAAAGCGCAATTTTGATCAAAATATAAAGTGTTATACACCATTGGAAAGAATAAATTACGCGTAATAAGGACATAAAAGAAATTTTGACGTATGTAAATTAGGTCACGTGACAGAGCTCTTCGAAGTTAAAAAGTGCAATTTTCAAATGGCTGTAAAACCGGAAGTTGACATTGCACAACACAAATGAAGACATCAATGGATAGATCTCGACAAGGGCAACAACTTTTGTGCAGGTCACATGGTCACCAAAGGTCAAGGTCACGATATATGAACGTTGGAAAATTAGGCACTGAGTGAAAAAAAAGAACCGGAAATGAAAAGTAAGCTAAATCGAAATTCAAAATTCGGCTTCCTAAGAATTGTTAGCAATCGATTGAAGATTTCATAGACATCAAAATTACAATTGTCCGATTAACCCCTAAGGCCCAATTTTTCACTTTACAAAAGTAAGTGGTTTAATGATGGCGACTGATCTGTTACTTCCGGTTCAATTTTTGTTAATTATAAAATCATTATGGGTTAATAGTAACTAATTGCAAAAAACAAAATTCAAATATCTTTAGAATTCCGGAAGTGAAAATTCGAAGTTTAGCGACGTATGACGCCGAAACCGGAAGTGATGTCGACATTTTGAAAACAGATTTTTCTTCACAAGAAAAATGTTTATCTAACTGCAAATTTTGATTTCGATCTAATCAAAATTGCGAAAGTTAGAAAAAGTGTTAAATTTTAAAATTCAAAAGTCAGCAACAAAAGTAAAAATTTCAAAATTTTTAAACTGCTATTATGTAAATCTAAGTTATAAGTAGTAAATAAAAAAAGTCCGAACCAGATTGGATAAAAAAACGAGCCGTGAGTTAGTAAACAAAAATAAAATTTGTGACGTTCTACGTCATTTCCGGTAGAACAAAAATGCGTCATTTTACATTTAAACAACAACGAGCACTAAATTACGTCACAATATCACGCCAGATTGTGTAAGACATTTGCAGTTATGGCTGGGGAGCGTGACCAGAAAGAGACAAAAAAAAAAAAAAATAGTCATTTCGAAAACAAAGCAGTGCGTTCGAAGAACGCACTGCAAAAAAACATTTCGAAAACAAACTATCGAACGCACTGCAAAAAAAAAAAGACAAACCGAAAACAAACTTGTGGCACAGAGTGGGACTTTGCTAACGTCGCAAATTGCAACAAACAGACAGAAACATCTGATTTTCTGGGATAAACTGGCCAAAGCAATAAGGTATCTGTGTGCAAGGTAATTTTTTAAAAAAACTTATTTCCTACAAACGTAATACGCTGACCCATATATATGGAAAACTGAAAATTTACCCGGATGTGCCACGCCCATCTAATTCTTTTCAGCGTGTATCTAATCACATTCAAAATGTATATTCACAGTACAAATTTGAAGTTTGTACATCCAATAGATCACGAGATATACACACATACATTTCAAAAAAACGTAAATACGGCAAAATGTACTTTTATTTTCAAAAATCAAAAAATTCAATTTTCATTTTAAAAACTTTTTTTATACATCGCTGGAAAGAGGACAAAAAGCACCTTAAGAATCTAAAAAAATTAACCCTCTAAATTAATTAGGTCACACTCTAGAGCAGTCCAAAGTTGCGAATTTTGCTGTTTTCAGGCAGCTATAAAACCGGAAGTTGATGTTTGAGGTCAAAGGTCAAAGTGTCAACTAATAGCCAAGGTCAATGACCTTTGACCTACTAAAGGTCAAAGTCACCAAAGGTCAAGGTCACGAGAAATGAGCCCCCAAACTTCGAAAAAATTCAACCGGATGTTGCAAAATTGCAAAAGCGAAATTCAAAAATCGGCTCCCACAGTTTTTTTCGTAATCGACTAAAGCTACAAGAAATGTAAACATCGCGGAAATTAGACATTACCCTGAGGCCCCATTTTGAGTTTTACAAAAAAGTGACATTTCAAGATGGCGGCCAAAGTTTCACTTCCGGTCCGGATTTTTTCTTCTTCATTTTTTTGTCTTCTAATTTAATTAAGATTGACATAAATTTTGTTGCGATACATCAATTACAGCACAAGTAGGTCAACCGGAAGTTTAAACCCTTTTTACGTTGAAACCGGAAATGAAGCAAAAATTTTGACTCTGCCAATGTTTTTAAATTCATGACACTTGAAGGCACCCAAATTTTCAGATCAATCGGTCTTAAAATAGCAAAGTTGCAAAAATGTGCAAAATACGGCAAAAAAATGTGTGCTACGAATTTTCGAATTTCGAAATTTTTCAACTGCTATCTTGTTGGAAATTATTTCAAGTTTCTAAAAATGCAAACCCGAAGAAAATCGATCAATAATTGCGACTTCTAGAGCCACTGACCGACTTTTTAGGCATGTTGCAATGCAGCACTTTTGGTTTTGCAAAAATGTTCCAATTTATATTTAATAGAAACGTCGCCACAACAGAAGGTGTAGAGAAGTTGTGAAATTGCTGCAACTATTGCAGCCTAGGCTGTGTGAGGTGTGTAAATTTCGAAAAAAAAAAAAAACTAGAGCCACACGTGGCACAGAGTGGGACTTTGCTAATGTTGCAAATTGCAAGCAACTTTGATGAAACATGTATGTAACTATTTTGAATATTTGAATGAAAAGTGTTTAAAAAAGTATCTCCTTTATTGAAGTGTTCTACTTTTAGCGTGCCTGGAACGGTTCCGAGAACGGTTCTCACTCGACAACGTAAACCTCCAGTAATAACATATGTATGATAGTATAAAGCAATAGTAATTATAAACGGAAACGTTAAGTTTCGTTTTACAGGTCTTGATAAAAGTAGTTTGGCATGATGCGGCAAGTTAAACAAATCCACCGTCATAACCTTAGTTCACAAATATAAAAAAAACAAAGGCATTTGTAGCAAATTGAAATGTAAACCTAAATTAACTAAATTATGCAATATAAACACTAAATGACAACCTACATTCCAGCAATAACATAGTATAAAGCAATAGTAATCTAAAATAATCATTAATTTCTCTTAATTAGAACACAAATTTACAAAATTCCAGCGAACTACGTGTCATCAAAAACGGATGCCTTTGGGCTGTGACAAACTAATAGAATTCTTTTGATGTCTAGATCAAAGAATGCACTTGGAAACTTTGTTCATATTCACCAATTGATAATACACAGTCAGTTAATGACCAGTTGATATTACTCAATGAAAACTTCAACTGTTCAAATAAGCCAACATGTAATATAAACTATCAAGCTATCGAATTTCGCATGGCTGTTTAACTGGGTCTATTCATTGGAGTTGAAAAACGAAAACACTGATGGATATCCCCGGATATTAGCCCACTGCTCTAGAAAGAACAAGGTTATCCAAAGTCATGATCAAAAATAAAGGAAATAAGGAAGTTATAAAACCTGTTCCCTTTTTGAACTAAAAGGCTGACATTATCGATTGTTTCAAACAAACCAACCAAATTAACATCTGTGCAAAGTCCTATTATGAACAAAGTGTTTTTGCGGAAGTTATGAACCAAACTCCATAAGTATGCAATCAGGATACAACCAAAATGTGTCACGCCCATTCGAAAATGCATTCCCTTGTTTTAATTGAAAAAAAAATAAAAATGGTAATACTTACATAAATAGAGAGTAGAGGTGTTCTAATGACTTGGAAAAATAGTAGCTTGTCTCACAGGTCCTTAGTTAAGTCGTAATTAAGCTATTTACGACAAGGATTTCCTCTTTAGTACCCTACATTACCATTCAAAAGAGGAAAACCTTGCTGTAATTCGCTTAATTAAGACTTAACTAAGGACCTGTGAGACAAGCTACTAGTCATTAGAACACCTCTACTCTCTATTTATGTAAGTATTAGCCTTTTCATTTTCATCAATGAAAACAAGGGAAGCCATCTTTAAATGTAATCAATTGGTATAAATATGTCAATATTTATTCAAAATTTGAAGCATCTACATGAGATAAACACACCATAAAGGTGAAAAAAGCGAAAATACAAAAATTGGAAAAATGGAAATTCTAAAACCCGTTCCCTTTTTTGAAGCCTTTGATCAAAATATCTGACTTTCTGGTATAAAATGGCCAAAGCATCGAGGTACCTCTGTGCAAAGTACTTTTTTGAAAAACGTTATTTCCTACAGACGTAAAGCGCTGACCGATATAAATGGTAAATGGGAAGTTTACCCGGATGTGCCACGCCCATCTCATTTTTTTTGGCGTAGGTCTAATCACATTCACAATGTATATGCACGGTACAAATTTAAAGCATGTACATCTAATAGATCACGAGATATACACATATACATTTCTAAAAAACGTCAATACGGCAAAATGTACTTTTATTTTAAAAACTCAAAAATTTCAATTTTCATTTTACAAACTTTTGTTATATATCGTTGGAAAAAGGACAAAAAGGGCCTTAAGAATCTGAAAAGATTAACACTCTAAATTAATTAGGTCACGCTCTAGAGCAGTCCAAATTTGCGAATTTTGCTGTTTTCGGGCAGCTATAAACCGGAAGTAGGCGTCGGAGGTCAAAGGTCAAAGTATCAACTGATAGCCAAGGTCAATGACCTTTGACCCACTCAAGGTCAAGGTAACCAAAGGTCAAGGTCACGAGAAATAAGTTTTTAAAAATTGAAAAAATTCAACCGGAAGTTGCAAAAAAGCAAAATCGAAATTCAAAAATCGGCTTCCCAGTTTTGGCTACAATTTTTGTGTTCTTTCATTTGACACCAAAATCATCAAGATCGGACCAGCCATAATGTCTGAATAAAAATCGGCCACTTTCAGGAAAATCAAAATGGCGGCGAAAATTGCGCATGCGGCCTTGATTTTATTTTCTTCGTTTTTTTGTATGGCTAATGGCTACCCAATGATACAAGTTTGAATGTCATACATTAATAAAACCGGAAGTTATTCAACATGACGTAAAACTCCATTTTTCGCAAAAACCGGAAGTGACGCAAAAATTTTGACCTATTTTTTGAAAATCATTTCATGGGCTTCTTATGCTCAATTTTTTTCAGATCGATCACACTAAAAACAAAAAAGTTGCAAAAAATTGCAAAATACGGCAAAAAAATGTGTGCTACGAATTTTTGAAATTTGAAATTTTTGAACTGCTATCTGATCAGAAGTTACTTGCAGATTACAAAAATGAAAACCCGAAGAAAATCGATCAAAAATTGCGACAGCTAGAGCCAATTTGCTACTTTTAAGGTTTGTTGCAACGCAGCACTTCCAGTTTTGCAAAAATGTTCCATTTTATATTTATGCAACACGTCGCCACTACAGAAGGTCTAGAGAAGTTGAGTCAATGTTGCAACTATTGCAGTCTAGGCGCAGTGAGGTGTGTAAATTTCGTAAAAAAAAAGTCCCACAACTAGATATAACTGTTTTAACTTTTCCCTTCTGTTTTTCTCAGTAAAAAAATTCAACCGGAAATTGCGAAAATGCAAAAGCGATATTCAAAATTCGGCTCCCACAGTTTTTTTCGCAATCGAATGAAATTCACATTTACATCAAATTTATGCAAATTCATATTCACCCCGAGGCCCCATTTTTGATTTTACAAAAGTGTGAAATTTCAATATGGCGGCCAAAGTTTCACTTCCGGTCTAAATCTTATTTTAAAATCGGCTGTAGAATTTTACTTTATATCGATGACCAAAATTTCGTTGACCTACATTACTTACAGCGGAATTTGTCCCTGTTTTTCGAACCGGAAGTTCAAGTACATTTCATGTGAAAACCGGAAGTGACGCAAAAATTTTGATTGTTTCAATTTGTTTACTTTACTGACTTTTATGTGCAAAATGAATTTCATATTGATCGGACAATTAATAAAAAAGTTGATTTTTTTTGTCAAAAATTTTAAATTTCGATTGCAAAAAGTGTGCAAAAAAGTTTCAATTATCGACATTTTTAAACTGCTATCTTGTGGGATTTATACAGCAGATTCTAAAACTGAAAACCCGAGGAAAATCGGACCAAAAATGCGACCTCTAGAGCCATTGACCTGTTTTTTACTATTTTCGGCTGTAGCACTTCCGGTTGTGCAAAAATGTTCCAATTTATATTCATTAAGAAGGGTCCCAAAATCTAAGGTCCAGGAATGTTAAATGGTTGCTGCAACTATAGCAGTCTAGGCACAGGAAGGTGTGTAAAAATCGAAAAAAAAAAAAAAAAAAAAAAAAGAATAGACATTTCGAAAACAAACTGGGACTTTGCGGAAGCAAAGTCCCACAACTAGAACCGTTAGACGGTACCAAGGCAGTGCGCGTCCCTTCTATTGCATGGGTGAAACGTTGCATTTATAATATCCAATTGCATAATAATAACTAGACCTGTTTGTAACAATTGTGCAGCTTCCGAGATATTTAGAATTTGTTATATCTCCTGGCTGTCATTTAAAATAGAACTTAACCACGCCTACTCAGTATAATGACTTGTTTTGATTGGTTGCGATACTTAAACTGGAAATGTCAAATTTGTCTTGACCAAACGATAAGAAATTAACACAATTTGACTTTTTGCCCTGTTACATTATCTTCTTAACAATTCTTGTAATATTCATATCTGTTTAATTAGTGTGTAAAACAAAACGTCGAAAAAACAAATTTGTGGTCTAAGGGAAATAACACCTTATTTGATATTACAAATTGATCTCGGATTAAATTAACTTTCTAGATCGTTGATACTTTTAATTTGTTTATTTATCAATCTTAATTTAGGTGTAGTAGGAACATTAGATCCTGCAATTTGTGGCAAGTTGCCATGGTATAACATAGAGACATCAAATTTACAGCGCGGCTTTACATCTTTAAGAGAGTATTTTATAGAGTTCCCTCCCTTATACCACTAGTCCTCTCAACTGTACATTATTTTTGCTTAAGAGAATATCATTTAAAATTCTAAAGGTTGTCATTTCCTTCCAAATATTCCATATCATACATCGCCAACAACGAGAAATGAACAAACATTCTTTTTATTTAAGATATATAATATCTTTGAATCATTTCAACTGGATTAATTTTTAATCGTAAAAAAATCAAAATCAAAATAACAATTCAAAAATCAGTTTCCATATATATTTCGGCAATAGATTCTATATACATGTACATCAAAATTATGATTCGAGACCCTATTTCGATTTAACGAAAAATAAACACAGTTAGTATAGAAGAAATTACAAAATATGCAAATTTCAAACGTGCAATTTTGATCAGATATCAAGTGTTATACACCATTGGAAAGAATAACTAGACCTGTTTGTAACAGTTCTGCAGCTTTCGAGCTATTTAGAATTTGTTGGTCTCCTGGCTGTCATTTAAGGATAGAATGTAGATTGATTTTGCGATTATTGGGAGAGATGATTTATTCATGATTTAACACGTGACATTTGAGCTTGTTAATAGACTGGCAATCATTAAGGTTTGTGATGTAAAAATATCTGGGCTTAACCACGCCCACAAAGTCCATTGACTTGTTTTGGAAACTTCAACTGGAAATGTCAAAATTTGTGAATTGACCGTTTTATAGGAAAAATTCGCAATTTTTAAATGCTGATAAACCGAAAGTTTACATTTTGCTATAAAGCTTAATATGACATTGGATAGAACGTATCACATATGTACAGGTATAAAGATCGCCAAAGGTCAACGTCACAATATACACCTTCGAAGTTTTTATAATTTTTAATCGTAATTAAATTAAAATCAAATTAAAAATTCAAAAATCAGTTTCCATATAAATTTCGGCAATCGGTTATAGATTCTATATACATGTCCATCAAAATCACACATATTGACTGATCCTCCGAGACCCTATTTCGATTGAAAGAAAAATACACACAGTGATGTAAAATATCTGGGCTTAACCACGCCCACAAAGTCTAATGACTTGTTTTGATTGGTTGAGATACTTTAACTGGAAATGTCAAAATTTGTGTCTTGACCAAAAGATAAGAAATTAACACAATCAGACTTTATGACCTGTTGACTTATATCTGTTTAATTAGAGTGTAATTTTATTCTTAAACTTTTCGCAATTTTTATTTATACATATTGATTTATATATTGCTTGAAAGCTGGGAATTTGCACATTATAAATCTGTTCGAATTTTGTTTTTAAGTTAAATAGAACTAAATATCAAAAAATATGAATGTTAAAATCGCTTATTTTCTACTAGGCGTATTTTCATCAGTTTTCGGTCTATAGCTAAAATAAAGATATTGTTAGAAAGCTGTTGAAAATCACATCACAATAATGTCAATTAGAATGTTGCCAAGAGTCTTGTTCATGAGATATAACCATCTGAAGATACGAGAAATATGCAAATTACCAATTTTTGGATCCCTATTAATCCAAATGTTCTTTACTAAAATTAGAAATCAAGGTATCATATGAACCTTTAGCCAATGAAGATGATTGTGCAGAAAAATAAAGGATGCATATTAGTAAGTTAGTCCTCTTCATACCTTGCGGAGAATAGGGCTGCTACAGACGTTCTCCATCTCACTCTGTTATGAGCTGTTCTTTTTGTTTCATTCCAGGTCTTGCCAATCCTTCCTAGCTCTTTCAGTCTTATTCTTTTCAAGCTATGTTAAGGTCGTCCTTGTCTTCTATGCCCTTGGGGATTCCAGTCCAGTGCCTCTCTGGTGATGTTGTTTTGAGATCAAAAGGATGCATATGGTAGAGTTCAAAAGTAATGAACTTTCAAACGGAAGTCAGTTTTGAAAAACTTTGGCAGGACCTGGTCCAAAGACAAATTTGAAATTGAAAAATATGCCATTAGAGGACCTAGATAATTATCCAAATTATATTTTAAAACAAGTCTGAAAAAAATAGGATTAAAAATGGCGGACGAGTAGTATTTTTCCAATAATTTGCATATTTCAAGATGGCAATCAAACGGTTAGAAATTTGCATATACGGCATACATACAAAATGAAGATATTGATGGTACTAATTCTGTGTAATAATAAAATTGCAAGTTTGTGCAAAAATTTCATCCGAAAATTCCGATTTCTGTGATTTTTTGGTCATTTTCGGACGTTTCCGGCTAATTTTGGAAAATTTTTTATCGGAATCTTTAATGATAATTTTTTGTCTTCTCATCTACCAATTTTTGTGAAAAAATAAGACGTAAATTTAAAAAAAACACGTGCTTTTTCATAAATCACGCACAATTAATATAGAACTAAGAACAAAATTTTCAAATATTAAAAAGCGCAATTTTGATCAAATAATAAAGTGTTATACACCATTGGAAAGAATAAATTACGCGTAATAAGGACATAAAAGAAATTTTGAAGTATGTAAATTTGGTCACGTGACAGAGCTCTTCGAAGTTAAAAAGTGCAATTTTCAAATGGCTGTAAAACCGGAAGTTGACATTGCACAACACAAATGAAGACATCAATGGATAGATTTCGACAAGGGCAACAACTTTTGTGCAGGTCACATGGTCACCAAAGGTCAAGGTCACGATATATGAACGTTGGAAAATTAGGCACTGAGTGAAAAAAAAGAACCGGAAATGAAAGGTAAGCTAAATCGAAATTCAAAATTCGGCTTCCTAAGAATTGTTAGCAATCGATTGAAGATAACATAGACATCAAAATGACAATTGTCCGATTAACCCCTAAGGCCCAATTTTTCACTTTACAAAAGTAAGTGGTTTAATGATGGCGACTGATCTGTTACTTCCGGTTCAATTTTTGTTAATTATAAAATCATTATGGGTTAATAGTAACTAATTGCAAAAAAAAAAATTCAAATATCTTTAGAATTCCGGAAGTGAAAATTCGAAGTTTAGCGACGTATGACGCCGAAACCGGAAGTGATGTCGACATTTTGAAAACAGATTTTTCTTGACAAGAAAAATGTTTATCTAACTGCAAATTTTGATTACGATCTAATCAAAATTGCAAAAGTTAGAAAAAGTGTTAAATTTTAAAATTCAAAAGTCAGCAACAAAAGTAAAAATTTCAAAATTTTTAAACTGCTATTATGTAAATCTAAGTTATAAGTAGTAAATAAAAAAAGTCCGAACCAGATTGGATAAAAAAACGAGCCGTGAGTTAGTAAACAAAAATAAAATTTGTGACGTTCTACGTCATTTCCGGTAGAACAAAAATGCGTCATTTTACATTTAAACAACAACGAGCACTAGATTACGTTACAATATCACGCCAGATTGTGTGAGACATTTGCAGTTATGGCTGGGGAGCGTGACCAGAAAGAGAAAAAAAAAAAAAAAAAATAGTCATTTCGAAAACAAAGCAGTGCGTTCGAAGAACGCACTGCAAAAAAAAAAAAAAAAAAAGACAAACCGAAAACAAACTGGGACTTTGCGGTAGCAAAGTCCCACAATAAAATAATCCGAACGATTACAATACGTTTTCGCCAAAGTCGAAATACGTAATAAGAAATATTAAAACAGCGATTCGACAAGTTAATGAAAAAACCCACACAATCTACATTTTGAAGTGTTGTCATTTTCTGCATCCTGATGAACTTTTAGATATATAGATATATTAAGATTACCTGAGTTGGTTTACTCTTATCACTGGTGTATTCTTCTATGAATTCATGAACTTCTTTCTGATCAAGAAAGAAATGACCATAATGTTTGGGTTTATCCCACTGATTTCCAGCCGATGATTTTCTAACTAACTGAAAATCGGCATCAAGACTATATATCTTTTGTGAACTCTAAAATATTTAAATACAAAAACTGTGACATAGAGCCTATGACATTAAGTTTTAATTCCAATTCTTGTGGACAGTATCTACATCATACGAAAATATTATACATGATTGTAAAATGAAAGCATTAACTAGTTTGCACAATAAAGGAAGATTTCATTGAATTCAAACAACAAATCCATATGTCATCAGTACTTTCTTGTAGGCTGTGACAATATATCATATCACATCGACCAATCAAAATCCAAAAAACTCTCTCCATTTCCATTAGAGACTGACTGAATAGCAAGCAGGACATTTTGTGCCGTCTTCTGAAAGAGGATGTTCAATGTTGTAAATGAACATTCTGAATTCCTCCCATGATTCAGCCATTAGTGCTTTGTAGATATCATTTACCTATTTAAACAATATAACTAGTTAACATTTAATGTTCAACTCAAATAAAATTAAACCTTAGAAACACTATAAAAAATTATAAATATGACAAAACCATGGCAATTGCTGAAAACTATGCTCAATATATCAACAATTTAAGTGACACCATGATCCAGTGAAATCGTGTTGACAGATAGATGAAAGGATGAACAGACAGCACTGACATGCAACACATTTCCATTCTTACTATAAGAACAATACGAAGTGTTTTAGCAATATCATGTATGTCATAAAAATGAATAAAGTCTATGAACCTTTAATGTCACATATTGTCGGTCGTGTTTTGAGGCTCTTGCTTTCAAAGATTCACAGAAAGCTTTAACTGACATATGGCCTTCTACCAATAACCCATTTAGCCATTTCAAAAATTCAAATTGAAATGCAAGACGAGGGTATTTGATTGATGATGGCCATAGATGATATCTAATTAGTGTGACCGCCTCTTGTTCACACCCACAAAATTCAACGTTTCTGTTATGCTGTCTCCCTGAAAATATAAATATAACATATTTAAGGATGATGTTTTTAACTTTAAGGCCACATTTTTATTTTCATAACTTGACTTTTCTAAAAATTTACATTATCATTATTTTGTGATAATTCGATTGATCTCACGGGGTAAATATTTTCCAATAAAATACTTCCTTGAATAAACATTTTATAGGAATTTAACTTACCTTTTTCATCAACCACAGTTAAACTTTTGCAGTATGATGTTGAGCACTGCCGACTGTGACTGTTTTTCCAAACTGGAGTTGGAATATCCACCGAAACAAATGCACTTCCCTACAAGGATTGTAAAAAACTGTATTTATAAGAAGTCAAGATGCTGTTAAAACCAGTGAACTAGTACAAAATGAGAAACTGGTAGTTTATTCTATGGTGGTATTTCAATTGAAAATTACCAAGTACCATCATAATATCTAGTAATGCATAGAAATTCACACACAGTTTTAGATACTATATGTACCAGTGTACCATAATTTCTGAATATTTCTACCAAATTTGAAGGGGTCATGCGGCACTTTCAAGTGTTAACTTAGGTCTTGAATATAAATAAATAGTCTTCATAATACTTTAAATTAGAAACTTCTCATTCCATTTCTATAAATGTCTATTCTATATGTCGCATAATCCCACATAATTACGAGTCGTAATTTCAACTTTATAATGATAGATAAACGTGGACTTGAGGGGTCAAATTTTGAAGGGGGTCATTATTACTGATGAGCTTAACTAAAAAATTCCCATGTTTGAGACTTGCGTCTGATTGGTCGAAAAAATGACAAAGGTGTCCATTTAATAAACTACTGTATACTAGTATCAAACTATATATGGTGAATAAATTTTATACTAACCTTCCAAATTTCAAATTTATGCAGATGAGCAGATGGATGATTTCTATTGAGGCACTCATAGCATACCCTGTCCCACTGGCAACAATCCAGACAACGATAATAATGATCGCTTTCTGATTGACAATTGTGGCATTTATTTGAAGGAATCTCCAGGGAAAAAAAAGTACAAACGAACAGATCTCTTTTTTGAGCCCATTCCTCTAACCGACTCCTCTTTTCTTCGGTGTATCGTGAACATCCTAAAAAATAACAGAATATAAAATAATGAATACTGGTAACTGCTTTGGTTTGAAATAAAGTTTATAAATAAAAAAGAATAATCAATAATGGTCTGCAATTTAAGATACTCGTACCACATAATTAGGCTAATTCTTAATACTTTAGTTCCCATGTAATGTAAAAAAAAAACTATGGCCTTCAGTGAACAAGTACTTTCTGTATAAAGTAAAATACAAAGCCATATTAAAAAAGTTCACAAAAACTACACTAGGCCCCATGTACAGTACAGCCACAAAAGCTGTATATCATAAATTTGTGAAGGTGAAAGAATTACCCAATCAACAACCCATAAATGATGCTGAATGATAGCAGACTTCTCAAGAGAGGAGGGGGGGGGGTGGCTATGTCATGTATTCTAGAAAGAGTGCAAATGATTATACAAAAAAATAAGGGTAACAACGTTTTTGTTTATCTCATGGAGGCTGTCATCTTGTTTGATATGGTAGGCAGTAATTAAAGCACACTTTTTTTTTAAGTACACCTCATATAGACACAGTACATTTAGGCACATGTTCAGATAAGCACTTGTCATTTAGGCAAAGTGTTTTATATAGGCACAGCAATTTAGGCACACTGTCATTTAGGCACACCCGCCTTCAAAAAAAAGGGGGGGGGGTGGCTCTCAAAACCTCAAGGAAAAAGGGAGATCACTTTATGAATATGAATATGTGCCTAATGAAAGGCGTCCCTAAATGACTGTGTGCCGAATTTTAGTGTGCCTAAAGGGGTGTCCCTATTTGAGTATGAGCCTAGTTGAAAGTGTGCCTAAAACGCTGTGCCTAAATAACACTGGGCCTAAATGACGTGTGCTCATCTGATATAGGGGAGATAATTCATAAGGAAGCTGCAGAGCAGAAGTTATCTGCACTAGACCCTTGACCGTGTACAGTAAAGTAAACGGACGGACAAGATTATGCCTACTCAGTCTAACTGGTCGAGGGCCAATCTAGATTTAGTTCAAATCTGTGAACGATAATTCATATCAAATAAATATTTCCTGCCAAGATTCACACTAATGATTAACAGCAAATTAAGATCTCTCCGACCTAGGCCCTACAATGAAAAACGTTCATCGTCACGGCTCTCGCACAAATGGGCTTACGGGCCTAGGCTTGTCAATTAATTATCTTAAATGAAGGAGTTGTACAGCCTGAAAATGATTAATTACCTGGTTGACCTTCGTCCTCTTCGACTTCGGTGAAGGTAGGCTCAAACACCTCCGTGGCTGAGTTTATAAGGCCTACTCCTCCTGTGGCTGTATCATCACTGCTGCTTGAAGCGACCGACGCCCTCCTTCTCTTGTACCGTTCAGTCACTAGGCCGGTATCACCATAAAACACGCTGACTGATTTACTTCTTTTAGGTCGGTGCCACATGGTTGTGATTTCAAGAAAGAAAATGGCCAGCTGCTATGCCTAGATCTAATTGTTTTGTTAAAAATGCAATCCGATTGGTTGATGTTATTGACTTTTGTGGGCTTTTACTAAGCCAATTTGTTAAACCTGTAGCGGTCAGCAGCTACTGTTATGTCCCTTACTAAAAGCCTAATAACTCTAATAAATATCTCTTTATAAAAGCTAATCTAACTGGAGCGGGTGTTTATTCAAAGCTTAGTGAGCACCACGAAGTGAGCAAAAAACCCAAAAATTCATTGATTCAGCAGTGTTCTAAAATTCTAGTAAGATCAATGAGACAAGTGGTCTAATCAGTAATGAAGTATTAGGTAGGAGTTCCAGTAAATCGACTTTCTATAATAGCAGACACTATTATACACAGTTGCTATTACAATACATGTACTATAAATATTGTAAGTTTGCTCCACATTTATATTTTACGTCCTTAGTATATCTCAAGGCTGCATGTAAATTGAGGAGGTGGTGTAACAAATTACACATGTGCCGTTAGGGTACAATATTTATAAATGGTCATTTTATCTTAAATTTTATCATATAAAAAAATGCATTCGATGATTCCATAATATTTTAAATCTTTGTCTCAATAAACATACATTTATGTACATCATTCGTAATTGCATTACATGTATTAGCGAAAATATCCCACAACCAGTTTTATTCGGCAGCCATCTTTGATAAAGAAAATCTTATAATACCCTTTATAAAAATAGCGATGGACATTGTAATACGCCCACATTAGAATCCATCGATAAAAACCAGCTCTCTATCGTGTCCACAAAGTATCTAAGTACAAGGGCAATAACTCATAGTAAATAATTTTCGATTAGTTTGATTTTCAATATTGTTTATCTTTGAATGATTACCACCACTCACACAAAGTTTCATCAAAATCCAGCTCTCTATCGTGTCCACAAAGAATTCAAGAACAGAGGCACACACGTTTTCAAGAACAAGGGCAATGACTCATTAAATATTTTTTGATTTTCTGATTTGGTTATATTTAACTCATAGAAAATAATTTTTCGATTTGTCTGATTTTTAATAGGGTTTATCCTTGGGTGATTACAAAGACTCATACCAAGTTTTGTCAAAATTTTTCAAGAAACCAGCTCTCCACAAGAATTGTGGACGGACGGACGTAGGTTACGACAATATACGCCCCCCGTTTCATGTTGGCGTATAAAAATTTTCATCCACACATTTTTGTAATTGTAAATTTAGACTTTTTATACAAACATTAATGTGGGCGTATATAGTCGTCGCCCCTGTCTTCCCGTCTGTCTGTATGTCCGTCTGTTCACAATTGTTGTGGACACGATAGAGAGCTGGTTTCTTGATGGATTTTGACGAAGTTTGGTGTGAGGGTTAGTAGTAATGGAGCTTACAGATATCCGGCACCCCTCCGCTCCGCTCCGAGCTACCGGATATCTGTAAGCTCTAATACTTCTATTTGCCCACCAGCCGTCCCTTTGAAATAACTAAAAAATGAACATGCACTCCCCTAAAGCCTATTTCGGATCAGGAGACATTCAAAAATCTCTAACTTTACTTCCCGGTTTCCCATGGGCTGGATGAAAATGATAATCCAAAACCAGGTGAAGAACCAGTTAATAGAGTTGATGCTGCTGTATGGAAGGCGGAATGGCTTTTTATTCAATATTCTTCTTTGCTATTTGTTATTTCTTAATTCTAAATTTTTATCTCTTAATTTGTACGTTAATTAATAATGCGAAAATTGACATTAAAAACGTGAATTCTTCGCTAAACGTTAATTTTTTTTATATTATTGAATTGAATAATTAATGAATTTCTTGCTAAAAATACAAATACATATCTAGCTTAACATATCTTCTAATGAAAATTATCAAACACAAAACTCAACCAACAAATGTCCAAATACAAATGTTCAATAACAAATCTCGTTAAACAAATCTTGAGAAACATTTCTCCAAATACATGCCGAATAAAATTTGAAAGTCATGATTATGACGACATGTGTCGCTGTAGAACAATCCCCAAATAAGATATAGACTATAGATCACAGGCGCCTGGGTTGAAAAAAAAATGACTTTTATCACTTTGACATTTTCTTCTACTAGACTCTAAAAAGGTAGGGTCTAGTAGAGGAAAATGTCAAAGTGAGAAAAGTCAATTTTTATACGCCCACACGTAAGTAAGGGCGTATATTGTAATTGCCCTGTCGGTCCGTCTGTCAGTCCGTTCCCATTTGGCTCGTGCTCACTCCTCAGGCTACAATTCTTTATGGATTCTTTTGATTTTTAATTTGTGGGTCAGTGTCATTATGAAGATGATCCCTATCGATTTTCCTGATGATCGGATAATTTTTCACCGAAATATCGCGTCTGATTTAGCGTTTTTCACTTCATTACCTATAGGTTGCAACTTGTGCTCACTCTACAGGCTACAATTCTATATGTATTGTTTTGATTGTTTGTATGTGTGTTGATATCATTTTGAAGATGTGCACATTTAAATTTAATGATGATCCGATAATTTTCTAAGCCTAGGTTTTATTCATAATCAATTTCCCATTTCTTGGGTGGGTTTCAAAAGCCTACCGCCAACCGCTGCCAACCGGCCTACCGGAAGGCAAAAAATGCGCCAAAATAGATATTGTTGAATTTAAGGATCGTAGATTTTCATACAATAAAACGAAACTATTCAATTTGACGGAACTTTTGTTGACTTCAAAATTATGGAATCAAAATTATTTTAAAAATGAATGGTGGTGGTGGTGAATGGCTCAGTGGTTAGCGAGTTGGACTGTCGTCTGCTAGGCGACTAGGTGCCGTGGGTTCGAATCCCGATCGGTGCGAGGAAATAAAAATTAGGTCTGATTCCTAGGCCCGTGCTTTCCCGGAACTACGAGATAGTAGTTTCCCCCCCTCTACTTAAATCTTTTTTAAATGATCACGACAGGAAGGTCGTTTGTTTCAGAGTTACTTCCCTTAATTTATTTATTTAACGTCGTCGGCATCATGGATGATCAACAAGACCAAGGGATCTTTCTTCCACATTTTAGAATTTTTTCAAAGTTAATCCTTGACGTAGACTATAATAATTCTGCGAATGCTCCTCCTGTTAATCCAACAAAATCAGCAGTAATTTTAGTTTCACCAAGACTGGAAGCACACTTCCAGCACTTCGAAAAATCAGGTTTCCAGACACAGAACATTTAGGCCTAAAGAAAAAGATGGAACTGATGTGAAGAAAAACATCGATGAACACGAAAAGAAAATATTTATTTTTTTCGTTTCATTTTTAAAATAATTTTGATTCCATAATTTTGACGTCAACAAAAGTTTCGTCAAATTGAATAATTTCGTTTTATTGTATGAAAATCTACGATCCTTAAATTCAACAATATCTATTTTGGCGCATTTTTTCCTTCCGGTAGGCCGGTTGGCAGCGGTTGGCGGTAGGCTTTTGAAACCCACCCCCATTTAGAGCTCTGCACTGACGGTTTTTGAGACTGCACACCGTTTGCTACCCATGGAGGCCATTGAATTATGCTTCACTAGAAAGTTCAGTTCACGGGTTGGTGCCCTTGAAGAACAAGTAGACGGGAGTCTTGCAAATTATCCCTTTTTTACACAAATAATTAAGAATGTTCTATGAAAATGAACGGAAAATGAATTGTTCAGATATATATATATATACAGTAAATCGTGATAATATAAAAGAATGTCAATGAAAATACTTATGAATTATGCGAATCCTAAAATCCTTACACAGTCAATCATTCCCATTCACTATTCACGAATCCAAAAGTTTACAAAGTTTATGAAAATGACAATGTCATTCAATAAATTCACTGTTTACAATATCACAAGGTTCACGGTTTTCATACAATTTCACTATGAAACAATAGTCTTAACTATGGTAAAGATAGCTTGCCAGGCAAGGTAATATACGCCCACTGGTAGCATTGATTATGAATAAAACCTAGGCTTAAAAAATTATCGGATCATCATTAATTCAATAGTGCACATCTTCAAAATGATATCGACACAAATAAAACAATCAAAAGAATACATAGAGAATTGTAGCCTGTAGTCAAACATGATATTTCACTGAAAAATTATCTTATCATCAAGAAAATCAATAGGATCATCTTCATAATGACACTGACTTGTACCCTATAGCTAATTAAGTGAAAAACGCTAAATCAGATGCGATATTTCACTTAAAAATTATCCGATCATCACGAAAATCAATAGGGATCATCTTCATAGTGACACTGACCCACAAAATAAAAATCAAAAGAATCCATAAAGAATTGTAGCATGTAGAGTGAGCATCAGTTGCACCCTATAGGTAATGAACTGAAAATGCTAAGTCAGACGCTATATTTCGGTGAAAAATTATCCGATCATCATGAAAATCGATAGGGATCATCTTCATAATGACACTGACCCACAAAATCAAAATCAAAAGAATCCATAAATAATTGTAGCCTGTAGAGTGAGCATGAGTTGCACCCTATAGGTAATGAAGTGAAAAACGCTAAGTCAGAAGCGATATTTCAATGAAAAATTATCTGATCATCACGAAAATCAATAGGGATCATCTTCATAATGACACTGACCCACAAAATAAAAATCGAAAGAATCCTTCAAGAATTGTAGCCTGTAGAGTGAGCACGAGCTGCACCCTATAGCTAATGAAGTGAAAAAAGCTAAGTCAGACATGATATTTCGGTGAAAAATTATCCGATCATCACGAAAATCGATAGGGATCATCTTCATAATGACACTGACCCACAAAATAAAAATCAAAAGAATCCATGAAGAATTGTAGCCTGTAGAGTGAGCACGAGGTAAATGTGAGCGGACGGACAGACCGACGGACCGACAGGGCGATTACAATATACGCCCTTACTTACGTGTGGGCGTATAAAAATCAAAAGAATCCATAGAGAATTGTAGCCTGTAGAGTGAGCACGAGTTGCACCCTTTGGGTAATGAAGGATCGACGGACCGACAGGGCGATTACAATAAACGCCCTTACTTACGTGTGGGCGTATAAAAATCAAAAGAATCCATAGAGAATTGTAGCCTGTAGAAAGAGCACGAGTTGCACCCTTTGGGTAATGAAGTGAAAAAAGCTAAGTCAGACATGATATTTCGGTGAAAAATTATCCGATCATCACGAAAATCAATAGGGATCATCTTCATAATGACACTGACCCACAAAATAAAAATCAAAAGAATCCATAAAGTATTATTGCCTGTAGAGTGAGCACGAGCTGCACCCTATAGCTAAAGAAGTGAAAAAAGCTAAGTCAGACATGATATTTAGGTGAAAATTATCCGATCTTCACGAAAATCGATAGGGATCATCTACATAATGACACTGACTCACAAAATAAAAATCAAAAGAATCCATGAAGAATTGTAGCCTGTAGAGTGAGCACGAGGTAAATGTGAATGGACGGACGGACCGACGGACCGACAGGGCGATTACAATATACGCCCTTACTTACGTGTGGGCGTATAAAAATCAAAAGAATCCATAAAGAATTGTTGCCTGTAGAGTGAGCACGAGCTGCACCCTATAGCTAATGAAGTGAAAAAAGCTAAGTCAGACATGATATTTAGGTGAACGGACGGACGGACGGACCGACGGACCGAAAGGGCGATTACAATATACGCCCTTACTTACGTGTGGGCGTATAAAAACCGACATGCTGACCGCCAGAGACGACAACATTCACGGTATTTTTATACGCCCACATGAAATGGGGGGCGTATATTGTCGTCACCCACGTCCGTCCGTTCAATTTTAGCTTGTAAACACTCTTGAGAGAACAATTTTTAATGGATTTTGATGAAACTTGGCTTGAGTATTTGTTATCACCCAAGGATGAAGCCTATTGAAAACCAGTTAAATCGAAAAAAAATTAATATCAGTTATTGCCCTTGTTATTGAAAACGCATTCAATTTTTGGCTTGTAAACACTTCACAAAGCACAGTTATTGACCTATTTTGACAAACCTTGCTGAAATTGTTTAATATCACCCAAGGATGAACCCTTTTGAAAATAGAAAATATCGAAATATATTTAATACGAATTATTGCCCTTGTTCTATAAAAATGTGTTGGATTTTTGCCTTGTAAACACTCTACAAGTCACAATTCTTGAGCGATTTTGACATAACTTGGCACGGGTATTTGTAATCACATAAGGATGAACCCTATTGAAATTCAGTTAAATCGAAAAATATTTAGTATCAGTTATTGCCCTTGTTTTTGAAAACGCGTTCAATTTTTTGGCTTGTAAACACTTTACAAACCACAGTTATTGACCTATTTTAACAAAACTTGCTGAAATTGTTTAATATCACCAAAGGATGAACCCTATTGAAAATCAAATATATTTAATACGAATTATTTCCCTTGCTATATAAAATGTGTTCGATATTTTCCTATTAAACACTCTACAAGTCACAATTCTTGAGCGATTTTAACGTAACTTGGCATGAGTATTTGTAATCAACTAATGATGAACCCTATTGAAATTGAAAAATATTAAGTAGGCCTATTAGTTATTGCCCTTGTTTTTGAAAACTCGTCAAAATTTTTAGCTTGTAAACCCTCTAGAAGGCACATTGATTTACAGATTTTGACAAAATTTGGTGAAATTGTTAATTATCACTCAAGGATGAACCCTATTGAAAACAAGAAATATCACATAACATTTGATTGCCCTTGTTATTTGAAATGATTTCGATTTTTTGCTCATAAACACTCTGCAAGTCACATTTCTTGACTGATTTTAAAGGAACTTGGCATGGGTATGTGGAATCACCTAAGGATGAACCCTATTGAAAATCAGATCAATCATAAAATATTTAATACCAGTTATTGCTCTGTTTTTGAAAAAAGGCATCAAAATTGTAGTTCGTAAACACTTTAGAAGGCACAATGCTTTACAGATTTTGACAGTACTTGCTGAAATTTTTAATTATCATTCAAGGATGAACCCTATTGAAAAGAAATATCACAAAATATTTAATATGAATTATTGCCCTTGTTCTTTAAAACGCGTTCGGTTTTTGGCTTATTTTGCCAAGGCGCAATTTCTTGCGGATTTTGATGAATTTTGTTGAAATTGTTTGTTATCACCCATGAGTGAATCCTTTTAACAATCAAAAATACTGAAAATCTTTAATGAGTTACTGCCTTGTTATTAGGTATAATTCTTGACTGATTTCAAGGAAACTTAGTAATATTGTACATTTATCACCCCAGAAGAGAAGTATATGTATTTTTTATTTTTTTTTCAAAATCAATGCTGCCAGTGGGCGTAAACTAACTTGCCTGGCAAGCTATCTTTTTACTTCACTGGGCATGCTTTTTCCATCCCATAATGTTCAATCAGGTCACAGTCCCGATTAACAAGTTTTCTATAAATTTTACTATACCGTACTTAAATAGGTCACATTCACTCTCTCATCCAATCATACTAAATATTTTAGAACAATAAGCTACGAAAGCCCAGTTAGAAAATAACATTCACCGAAGAGGCCTTCTTTATCACATATGTTTACAGGCGATATGTGATTTGAGTCAAAATAGATCCGCATATACGTGTATTTCGCTTCAATTCAGCACAAAATGTTGATTGTTCAAAATGGCTAGGATGCTATTTCGATAATTAATCGGCTTAGTGTATTGATAACGTCGTCAAACCCTTCCGATAATTTTCTGGTAGATTGTACTAAATCATTTACATTGGGTCGATTTATCCCACCAAGCCGTCCATATAGGCTACTTATTGTATGTTGGCTTATTTTATGTTATCCTCATCCTGTTCAAAACCGTCGTCTGCTACACTATCAGGATTAGCCCGACCAAAAAGCATACAAAGATCACATTAGACCCCCTGCCTGATTAAAGTTCTATAAGGATAGCCTATATGATGATGATAATGAGGCAATTTTAAACATCGATTATAAATTTTTAATTCCTCAAAATTGGATTGTGTAAAAATTTTAAACATCTAAATAAGGCAACATGTTATTGTCATGTGACCATTCATTACAGTCCAACTTTTATATGTCCGTAGGCTACTAATACGACTGATGTCACACAAAACTTCCTCTAGTTTCTTGGATCTGACAATGCTGATTCAGGAGAAAACAACTTAGAGCTTCAAAATTAATTATTAGTAATGACATTTTTGCCTGCATAGATCATCCCATTGAAAATATTGTCTAATCTCGTCATATGATATTCAAGAGGAAGTAACTGTAATTGAAGAGGTTTTGTCCGAATTTTCAGAGGTTGAACATGGCTTTTTTAGAAACTGATACTCTTGGTCAGGAAAGGTGAGACATTTGATGTTTATTGATAGTCATTTAGGCACAAGTGTCAGATTGTGTCCTGTTTTGAAATATCCTTAAATGAAAATCTTCTTTGGAGACTTGATTTTATAGTAGGTCAATAAAGAGGGGAGTTTCCCCTCAAGATTGACCAAATGATGATAGTTATTTCACTTGAACTGCCAGAAGGAAAGAGTGTTTATTCTAAATGACAAGTTACAAAATGAAAAGTAGTCCTGTAAGGACCATTAATCGCCATTTTTAGGGGTTCATATGCTTCTTGATTAATGTAAATCCAACCAAAATTAACTAAAAGGAATATTTCTTTTCTTTATTTTAAGTTTTAAAACCAGACATAAGTTATAATCTCTTTAACTATAAATTGACCCCAAATTTGAGTATAAATTTAAAACTTGTTGTGCAAAAACAGAGAATTAAATAAAAAAAGACCAATTTTATGCAATGATCCAGAGGAAAATTGCAAATCAGAATCAGATATTAAAACTTTTAGAAGAATGATTCTTGATAATCTTTCATTAGTATAAAATTCCTATCTGTCAAAGGCTGCAGGTTTTCATAACAAATGAATGACTGTGATACCCACTGTTTTAATCATATTATCTACTTCGCTTTCTATATTTTCAATGTTCATTTCCTTTAAATTTTGACCATCTGAAGGCCAAACATTTAAATTTCAAACTATAATTAGTTATCAAAATTTCAGTATCACTTGCGGTTTTGATGTTATTTGCTTTTCTTTTATTTCCTGTTGAAGTTTTTCTGTAATTGTCAAAACTTTCAAGGCTCATATTTTGTCTTCTTTAAGTGATGTATATTTGGATGAAATTAGGACATTTAGAACTCTTAATTTTGACCCTTTCAGCAATAGTGGTCTTAGGGACAGAACTCTGTTCAATACAAAAACAAAATGTAAAGTCATGCTATTTATGTTGTGGTTTATTTTATACCCTGACCTTTTAACCTTTGCAAATTTGATAGCTTTTAGGAAGATCTTACCAGCGCTATATATTTTCGTTATACGTATGGTGTATACTTTTGGTTTTATCACCATTTGCAAATAGCCAAATTTATATATAAAATGATCTGTTGGATATTATGCTCTGCCTTTGGGCAATTATCTACAAAATATTAGTTCCATCGATCTGAATATTTTTATTATTTAAACAACCTATACAGACCTCTCAACCTAGAACGTTCCCAAGGAGTGAGATTTGGTTACGGGTCCAGGGGCTGCCTAGTCCCCTGGAAGCTCTGGCATTCTATAGATGGCTGGAGATACATTCTAGCTCATTTCCCCGAGAATAAAACTGCAAACCAGTATGTGTAAACTTGTTTTTTGTTTGTCTTTACAATATCTTCTATTTTTACCTTTTGTAAGTAGCGGCTCCTGTATATTTGGTCCCTTTTACAAGTAGAGTGTTGTCTAAGGTGGAATCTGAATCTGAACTGTCCAGCGTGTCCGACACTTTGATAGCCTGAACAAGTGGTGCTGGAATCTGAACCTGCAAAGCAATCTCTATCTAATGTTATTGTTCCTTTTCAATCAGTAGGCGAAGTAGGAACGACAACTCTGAGGAGAGATTGTTGTTTTATGATCGGTCAGACTCAAATTTGATAGCTAATGATCAGCAAGGTTAAAAAATGAAAATTTGCTCGGAATATGACTGAAGACGTGACCCATTCTTTGTTCGTAAGCAAACCACCAAATACCAGTGTTTTTTTTGTTTTTTTTACCCTAAACCTTCAACATGTGTGAGATTTTAAGGTAGCTGCGTGAGAGCGTGAAATTGAAGCCGAATGCGTGAGTCTCACACCAAATGTGTGAGAGTTGAGAGGTCTGCCTATATCCATTTTTCGAAATTTATACACCTCACTGTGCTGTGCATAAACTAAAGTTGTTGAGGCGACCATTCAACTTTTTGAAACCTGTAGTGGCAACGTTGAATAACTTCCTGTGTAATAGATACAAGTCAACAAAATTTAGCTGATCTGTAACAATTGTTATTATTTGGCCAAATTTAAAACCTTACAATTATAAAACTTTTGCCACCATTGTGATTTTTATTCAGACATTATGGCCAGTCCAATTTGGATAATTTTGGTGTCAAATGAAAGAACATTGACAAATATTAAGGTCCCAGGTATCTCATTTTTCAATTTCATTTTTGTATCTTTGCAACATCCAGTTTAACTTTTTCGAAGTTTGAAGGTTATTTCTTGTGATTGTGAACTTTTGCCAATTTCTTTATTTTCCAAATTTGTGATACTTTGGCCGCCATATTGAAATGTGATGTTTTTGTAAAACTCAAAATGGGGCCTCAGAGTCCAGTATAATTTGTGTGATGTTTAGTTCTTTCGTCCGCGCAAAAATATTTTGAAGCCGAATTTCGAATTTGCTTTTTGCAATTTCCGTTTTAATTTTAAAGTTTAAAGACTTATTTCTCATGACTTTGATCTTTAATGACCCTGACCTTTAGTAGGTCAAAAGTCATCGACCCTTGCTATCAGCTGATACTCTGTATTTAACCTACTTCCAGTTTTATAGCCGTCTGAAAACTGCAAAATTCACAACTTTGGGCTGCTCCTGAGTGTGACCTCATTCATGTAGAGAATATTTATATGCCCACATTAAAATGTGGTTGTATATTGTGGTCATGTGATGTCCGTCCGTTGGTCTGTCGGTACGTTTTGCTTGTGAACGCAATAGAGATTACAATTTTCATTGGAATTGAATGAAATTTGGTGTGATCATTTATGTTGATGAGATCTTGGACAGCTATTGAGTTATTGCACTTGAATTAGTCAAAAAGCTGGAAAATTTCCTTGTGAACGCGATAGACACTACAGTTTTCTTCGAATATTAATGAAGCTTGCTGTGATCATTTTATATTGATGAGATCTCGGACAAGTTCGAAATTGTAGATTTTTCAACGTTTTTTTACTTATTGCCCTTGACTTAGTCAAAAAGATTAATAATAATAATAATAATAAACTCTTTATTTTACATTGGTCAGAATTAGGCCCAATACACAAGGACATGGTCCTGTCTCACATTCAGCCCATGGGGCAATACATTGGAAAAAAAAAAAAAACAGAAAAAAAAAGAAAGAAAAAACGAAAAAAAAATCGAAAATGCATAATATCTCAATATACAATTCGTCTGAAATACTAAAAATACACAAGTACATGTGTATCAAATGGACAGATATGTGTTCCGGCGATCAAGTACATGACCACAAAATAAATATACAATACTCCACGTACAATTTGTTTAAAAATACACAAGTACATGTGCATGAATGGACAGATTTTCAACCTACAATTTGTTTATAAAATTTATGTAATATATAGTTCCCGCGGCCATGCACACGACCGCAAAAAATCACGTATTATTTCAACGTACAATTTATTTTAAAATACACAATTACATGTGTAAATAATGGACAGATTTATCTTCCGACGATCAAGTACATGACAGCAAAAACCATATATCATTTCAATGTACAATTAGTTTTAAAATACACAAGTACATGTGTATAAAATGGACAGATTCATCATTCTGCGATCAAGTACATGACCACAAAAACCAAGGAATAGACAAGTACATCTGCATGAGACGATCAGACATCAAAACATACATATAAAAAAAAAAAAAAAAAAAAGAATTGCCAAAGCGTCAGTGCATATGCTGCGAGCGGGCTACCCAACCCTACTCCATTTTATGTTCTTATTTTCTATGGAGGGGGAGGTAGGATTTGTCCATGCTCAAGACCAGCTTTAAGGATGTTTACTCATCCCCCGACAGTAATAATTTAGATTTTCAAAATGGTTCAAGTTAGGCCAAAATAGAATTGTTGGTGGTGATATACATGTACCCGTGAGAAAGGGAAAAATAAAATTAATAAATTACTTAAATCATTAAATCATGGAGAAACACAATTGTTAAGATAGCCATCAGCAAGTAAGCCTATAGTTGGTGAAAAGAATACCCGTGTAACAGGAAGTATGCTTATGTTAATGAAAGATTACCAAGAATCATCCTTCGAAAAGTCTTAAAATCTGATGCTGATTTAATATTTTCGTCTAGACCATTCCATAAAATTGATCCTTTGTATTTAATACTTTGTTTAATCAAATTGATTCGTGGTTTTTGCACCACAAGTTTTGAATTTATGCTAGAAGTGTAAGACTAAGAGTGAAGATATTTCGGTTAATGGTTTTTATACGCCCACATGGAAATGTGGACGTATATTGCCGTCGCCCCTGTCCGTCCGTCCGTCCGTCCACATTTGTTGTATCCACGATAGAGGCTACAGTTTTTATCCGATCTTAATGAAACTTGGTATACATGTATATATTGATGATATCTCGGTCAAGTTCGAAAATGGAAATTATCGTATGAACGGTTTGTGAGTTATTGCACTTGACTTAAGAAAAATGCGTCAAATTTGGTTTGTATCCACAATAGAGGCTACAATTTTTATCGGATATTAATGAAACTTGGTATACATGTATATATTGATGATATCTCGGTCAAGTTCGAAAATGGAAATTATCGCATGAACGGTTTTAGAGTTATTGCCCTTGACTTAGTAAAAACGCGTCAAATTTGGGTTGTATCCACAATAGAGGCTACAGTTTTTATCCGATCTTAATGAAACTTGGTATACATGTATATATTGATGAAATCTCGGTCAAGTTCGAAAATGGAAATTATCGCATGAACGGTTTTTGAGTTATTACCCTTGACTTAGTAAAAACGCGTTAAATTTGGGTTGTATCCACAATAGAGGCTACAGTTCTCATCCGATCTTAATGAAACTTGGTATTCATGTATATATTGATGATATCTCGGTCAGTTCGAAAATAGAAATAATCGCATGAGCAATTTTTGAGTTATTGCCCTTGACTTAGTAAAAACGCGTCAAATTTGGGTTGTATCCACAATAGAGGCTACAGTTTTTATCCCATCTTAATGAAACTTGGTATACATGTATATATTGATGATATCTCGGTCAAGTTCGAAAATAGAAATAATCGCATGAGCGGTTTTTGAGTTATTGCCCTTGACTTAGTAAAAACATGTCAAATTTGGGTTGTATCCACAATACAGGCTACAGTTGTTTTTATCCTATCTTAATGAAACTTGGTATACATGTATATATTAATTATGTCTCGGTCAAGTTCGAAAATAGAAATAATCGCATGAGCGGTTTTTGAGTTATTGCCCTTGACTTAGTAAAAACGTGTCAAATTTGGGTTGTTTCCACATTAGAGCTACAGTTTTTATCCGATCTTAATGAAACTTGGTATACATGTATATATTAAGGATATCTCGGTCAAGTTCGAAAATGGAAATTATCGCAGGAATGGTTTTTGAGTTATTGCCCTTGACTTAGTAAAAACGCGTCAAATTCGGGTTGTATACAAAATTGAAGCTAAAGTTTTTATCCGATCTTAATGAAACTTGGTATACCTGTATATATTGATGATATCTCGGTCAAGTTTGAAAATGGAAATTATCGCATGAAAAAAGAAAAAAAAAGAAAGAAAAAACGAAAAAAAAATCGAAAATGCATAATATCTCAATATACAATTCGTCTGAAATACTAAAAATACACAAGTACATGTGTATCAAATGGACAGATATGTGTTCCGGCGATCAAGTACATGACCACAAAATAAATATACAATACTCCACGTACAATTTGTTTAAAAATACACAAGTACATGTGCATGAATGGACAGATTTTCAACCTACAATTTGTTTATAAAATGGATGTAATATATAGTTCCCGCGGCCATGCACACGACCGCAAAAAATCACGTATTATTTCAACGTACAATTTATTTTAAAATACACAATTACATGTGTAAATAATGGACAGATTTATCTTCCGACGATCAAGTACATGACAGCAAAAACCATATATCATTTCAATGTACAATTAGTTTTAAAATACACAAGTACATGTGTATAAAATGGACAGATTCATCATTCTGCGATCAAGTACATGACCACAAAAACCAAGGAATAGACAAGTACATCTGCATGAGACGATCAGACATCAAAACATACATATAAAAAAAAAAAAAAAAAAAAGAATTGCCAAAGCGTCAGTGCATATGCTGCGAGCGGGCTACCCAACCCTACTCCATTTTATGTTCTTATTTTCTATGGAGGGGGAGGTAGGATTTGTCCATGCTCAAGACCAGCTTTAAGGATGTTTACTCATCCCCCGACAGTAATAATTTAGATTTTCAAAATGGTTCAAGTTAGGCCAAAATAGAATTGTTGGTGGTGATATACCCGTGAGAAAGGGAAAAATAAAATTAATAAACTAGAATTGCTTACAATTATGAACGTATTTCGAGAGCCTTAAAATATTATGTAGGCTAAATTTGCAATTACCTACATCTAGACAATATATTGAATATCATTTGACCTAGTTTTCAAAGTCATAAAATAATTAGGTCACACCTTCCGTAACGGTTAATGATGGCGAAAATATGAAAATTATCAATTTTTGCTGTATTTAAGTACACTTATCTCTATGAATTTTTTAAGTAAGCCAAATTAAAAAATATCTACTCGTAGACAATATATTGAATATTATTTGACCTAATTTCCAAGGTCATAGATTAAGTGGGTCACACCTTCCGTACCCGTTAAAGTGACCTAATTTTGAAAAAATCGAAATTTAAATAATTCGAAAGAAAATACGAAATTTGAAAATCGGTCTCCAAGAAAAGGTAGATAATGATCCATTGTATCTATGTGCTAAATTTCATCAAAATCGGTCTATCAGTAGTGTCTGAATTTCGGATTTAAGAATTGTAACGAAAATTCAAAATGGCGGCCGATATGGCAGCTTGACCTAATTATTTAGGTCAAATCAATTACTATTGACAAGTTATTTATAAAACAGTTTTCACTTTTCACCTAGCAGTTATAGACCGGAAGTTACGTAATTACGTCATTTGAGGCTAAACCGGAAGTGGAATTTTTTTTTTCACATTTTTTCAAAAATTATAAACATATCGCCTATCAACTGGTAAAGTTTCAAAATTTTACCATTTATATTAAAGGAGAAATCACGGTCTGAAATTTTTGCCGATGACCCTTGAATATTGAATTGCAAATCGTGGATAAAATATTTAACCTAATTGCATAAAACCTATAATTGTTAGTTGACAAATACATTGAAGTTTTCAAATCTGAAAATCCGGTCAAAATCGAACTGAAAATAAACTTGCTAAGGCAAAAAAACCTGAACTTCCGGTTCTCACTTCCTGTCAGAGATAGAACTTCCGGTTTTGTTTTATTTGATAATAGAAATCATTCTAAGATCAACTGTAGATTTAGAATTTCTGCACCTTTTACCAGTTTGTCTGCAAACTCATCCAAGAATTACAAAAAAAAAAAAAAATAAAATAATCCGAACGATTACAATACGTTTTCGCCAAAGTCGAAATACGTAATTACTTAAATCATTAAATCATGGAGAAACACAATTGTTAAGAAAGCCATCAGCAAGTAAGCCTATAGTTGGTGAAAAGAATACCCGTGTAACAGGAAGTATGCTTATGTTAATGAAAGATTACCAAGAATCATCCTTCGAAAAGTCTTAAAATCTGATGCTGATTTAATATTTTCGTCTAGACCATTCCATAAAATTGATCCTTTGTATTTAATACTTTGTTTAATCAAATTGATTCGTGGTTTTTGCACCACAAGTTTTGAATTTATGCTAGAAGTGTAAGACTAAGAGTGAAGATATTTCGGTTAATGGTTTTTATACGCCCACATGGAAATGTGGACGTATATTGCCGTCGCCCCTGTCCGTCCGTCCGTCCGTCCGTCCGTCCGTCCGTCCGTCCACATTTGTTGTATCCACGATAGAGGCTACAGTTTTTATCCGATCTTAATGAAACTTGGTATACATGTATATATTGATGATATCTCGGTCAAGTTCGAAAATGGAAATTATCGTATGAACGGTTTGTGAGTTATTGCACTTGACTTAAGAAAAATGCGTCAAATTTGGTTTGTATCCACAATAGAGGCTACAATTTTTATCGGATATTAATGAAACTTGGTATACATGTATATATTGATGATATCTCGGTCAAGTTCGAAAATGGAAATTATCGCATGAACGGTTTTAGAGTTATTGCCCTTGACTTAGTAAAAACGCGTCAAATTTGGGTTGTATCCACAATAGAGGCTACAGTTTTTATCCGATCTTAATGAAACTTGGTATACATTTATATATTGATGAAATCTCGGTCAAGTTCGAAAATGGAAATTATCGCATGAACGGTATTTGAGTTATTACCCTTGACTTAGTAAAAACGCGTTAAATTTGGGTTGTATCCACAATAGAGGCTACAGTTCTCATCCGATCTTAATGAAACTTGGTATTCATGTATATATTGATGATATCTCGGTCAGTTCGAAAATAGAAATAATCGCATGTTCAATTTTTGAGTTATTGCCCTTGACTTAGTAAAAACGCGTCAAATTTGGGTTGTATCCACAATAGAGGCTACAGTTTTTATCCCATCTTAATGAAACTTGGTATACATGTATATATTAATTATGTCTCGGTCAAGTTCGAAAATAGAAATAATCGCATGAGCGGTTTTTGAGTTATTGCCCTTGACTTAGTAAAAACGTGTCGAATTTGGGTTGTTTCCACATTAGAGCTACAGTTTTTATCCGATCTTAATGAAACTTGGTATACATGTATATATTAAGGATATCTCGGTCAAGTTCGAAAATGGAAATTATCGCAGGAATGGTTTTTGAGTTATTGCCCTTGACTTAGTAAAAACGCGTCAAATTCGGGTTGTATCCAAAATTGAAGCTAAAGTTTTTATCCGATCTTAATGAAACTTGGTATACCTGTATATATTGATGATATCTCGGTCAAGTTTGAAAATGGAAATTATCGCATGAACGGTTTTTGAGTTATGGCCTTGACTTAGAAAAATCTTGTCAAAATTTTAGTTTCGATGCAATAAATCCTCCAATTTTCAGAGGATGTTGATGAAACTTGGTTGTGAGCATTGGAATTGATTAGGCCTCAGTCAAGTTTGAATTTGACAGTTTTTCAATGAATTGTTTTACGTTATTGCCCTTGACTTAGTAAAATTGCGTCAAAATTCTATTGTGGTTGCAATAAGAAGCTTTAATTTTCAAAGGATTTTGATGGAACTTGGTGTAAACATCAGAATTGATAAGACATTAGTCAAGTTTGAATTTTTGACTTTTTTTAACAAATGGTTTTTGGGTTATTGACCTTGACTTAGTAAAATTGCGTCAAAAATATTTGTGGGTGCAAAATAAGCTACAATTTTTTAATAGATTTGATGAAACTTGGTAAGAGTATTGAAATAGATAAGATGGTGGTCAAGTTGTAATTTGACAATTTTCCATGAACAGTTTTTGAGTTTTTGCCCTTAACTTCAATATTAATTCAGTGAATGTTTTTTGAGTTATTGCTCTATTTATTATTCAAATTCAATGCTGCCAGTGGGCGTATGTTACCTTGCCTGGCAAGCTATCTTTGTGTTATTGCCCTTGACGCATTGAAATAGATTTGTGAATGCGATAGACAATAAAGTTTTCATCTGATTTTAGTGAATTTGGTGTAACATTTTTATTGATGAAAACTTGGATTAGACCTAAATAATGTTAGACTTTCTGCCTGTGTTGAAACAGAAAATATACTTTAAAGTGGATACGCCCACATGAAATGGGGGGCGTATATTGTTTTTGCCCGTGTCCGTCCGTCTGTCTGTCCATAATTGCTCGTAAACACTCTACAAGGTGCATTTCTTGATTGATTTAGATGAAACTTGATATGAGTGTTTATGATCATGCAAGGATGAACCCTATTGAAAATCAGCGAAATCGGAAAAAATTTAGTATGAGTTCTTGCCCTTGTTCTTGAATGGCTCGTAAACACTCTACAAAGTGCAATTCTAGACTGATTTTGATGAAACTTTGTGTGAGAGTATGTTATAACTCAAGGATAAACATTTAGTATGAGTTATTGTGGGACTTTGCTTTCAGCAAAGTCCCAGTTTGTTTTCGGTTTGTCAATTCTTTTTTTTTTTTTTTTTCGAAAGTTACACAGGGCACACAGCCTAGACTGCGATAGTTGCAATATTATCTCAACTTCTCTAGACCTTCTGTAGTGGCAACGTGTTCCTTAAATGTAAATTGGAACATTTTTGCACAACCGGAAGGGCTGCATTGCAACATGCTTAAAAAGTCGGTCAGTGGCTCTAGAACTCGTATTTTTGGATCAATTTTCGTCGGGTTTGCATTTTTGGAAACTTGAAACAATTTCCAACAAGATAGCAGTTTAAAAATTTCAAAATTCGAAAATTCGTAGCACACATTTTTTTGCCGTATTTTGCACATTTTTGCAACTTTGCTATTTTAAGACCGATTAATCTGAAAATTTTGGTGCCTTCAAGTGTCAAGAATATAAAAACATTGGCAGAGTCAAAATTTTTGCTTTATTTCCGGTTTCAACGAAAAAAGGGTTTAGACTTCCGGTTGACCTACTTGCGCTGTAGTCGATGTATCGCAACAAAATTTATGTCGATCTTAATTAAATTAGAAGACAAAAAAACGAAGAAGAAAAAATCCGGACCGGAAGTGAAACTTTGGCCGCCATCTTGAAATGCCACTTTTTTGTAAACCTCAAAATGGGGCCTCTACGGTAAGAGCGACTTGTGTGTTATTTGTATTTTTAGAAAGTCTATTCGATTACGAAAAAATGTATGGGAGCCGATTTTTGAATTTCGATTTTGCTTTTTTGCAACTTCCGGTTCAATATTTTCAATTTTTAAAAGCTTATTTCTCGTGACCTTGACCTTTGGTGACCGTGACCTTTAGTAGGTCAAAGGTCATTGACCTTGGCTATCAGTTGATACTTTGACCTTTGACCTCCAACATCTTCCGGTTTTATAGCTGCCCAAAAACAGCGAAATTCGCAACTTTGGACTGCTCTAGAGCGTGACCTAATTAATTTAGAGTGTTATTTTTTTCAGATTCTTAAGGTGCTTTTTGTCCTCTTTCCAACGATATATAACAAAAGTTTGTAAAATGAAAATTGAAGTTTTTGATTTTTGCAAAGATAGGTACATTTTGCCGTATATTCGCTTGTTTAAAATGTATGTGTGTATATCTCGTGATCTATTAGCTGTACAAGCTTCAAATTTGTACCGTGAATTTACATTTTGAATATGATTAGATTTCTGTCCAAAAAAACGAGATGGGCGTGGCACATCCGGGTGAACTTCAAATTTAACATTTATATCGGTCAGCGAACTAGGGCTGCAGGAAATAACGTTTTTCAAAAAAGTACCTTGCATACATATACCTCATTACTTTGGCCAGTTTATCCCAAAAAATCAAATGTTTCTGTCTGTTTGTTGCAATTTTGCGACATTTGCTAAAAAAAAATCAGTTTTTTTAAGTTTGGGGGCTTATTTCTAGTGACCTTGACCTTTGGTGACCTTGACCTTTACAAGGTCATTGGTCACTGACTTTGGCTATCAGTTGACAATTTGACATTAGGCTTCCGACGTCTACTTCCGGTTTTATAGCTGCCCGAAAACAGCAAAATTCGCTACTTTGGACTGCTCTAGAGCGTGACCTAATTAATTTAGAGGGTTATTTATTTCAGATTCTTAAGGCGCCTTGTGTCCTCTTTCCAGCGATGTACAACAAAAGTTTTCAAAATGAAAATTTAATTTTTGCACTTTTAAAACTAAAGTACATTTTGCTTTTTTGAAATGTATTTGTGTATATCTCGCGATCTATTAGATGTACAAGCTTCAAATTTGTACCGTGAGTATACATTTTGAATGTGATTTGATTCAAGTAAAAAAAATGAGATGGGCGTGGCACATCCGGGTAAATTTGCAATTTATCATTTATATGGGTCAGCCAATTACGTTTGCAGGAAATGACGTTTTTCAAAAAAATACTTTGCACTCAGATACCTCGTTACTTTGGCCAGTTTATCCTACAAAATCAGATGTTTCGGCCTGTTTGTTGCAATTTTGCGACGATAGCAAAGTCCCACTCTGTGCCATAATTGGCTCTAGTTGTACTTGTTTTTGAAAACGCGTTCAATTTTAGTTTGTGAACACTCTTGAAAGAACAATTCTTAATGGATTTTGATGAAACTTAGCTTGAGTATTTGCTATCACCCAAGGATGAAGCCTATTGAAAACCAGTTAAATTGAAAAAAATTTAATATCAGTTATTGCCCTTGTTCTTGAAAACTCGTTCAATTTTTGGCTTTTAAACACTCCACAAAAAATAATTATTGACCGATTTTGACAAAACTTGCTGAAATTGTTTAATATCACCCAAGGATGAACCCTTTTGAAAATAAAAAATATCGAAATATATTTGATGTGAATTATTGCCCTTGTTCTATAAAGTGTGTTGGATTTTTGCCTTAAAATTGTAAACACTCTACAAGTCACAATTCTTGAGAAATTTTGATGTAACTTGGCATGAGTATTTGTAATCACCTTAGGATGAACCCTATTGAAATTCAGTTAAATCAAAAAATATTTAATATCAGTAATTGCCCTTGTTTTTGAAAACGCATTCAGTTTTAGCTTGTAAACACTCTAGAAATAAATTGAAATATATTTAGTGTCAGTTAGGCCAGACATTTTTTATTTTATGTTTTAAGGAATTTTTTTTTTTTTTTTTTTTTTACGAAATTTTTCTCCATTTATATACAGCCACATAAAATGGGGGGCGTTTATTGTCGTCACCCACATCTGTCCGTCCGTCCGTCCACAATTGCTCGTAAACATAATACAAGGTGCAATTCTTGACGGATTTAATTGAAACTTTATATGAGTGTTAATGATCACTCAAGGATGAACCCTATTTAAAAAGATAGCTTGCCAGGCAAGGTAATATACGCCCACTGGCAGCATTTATTTCAAATAAAAACTTTTCAGTAAGGTTACAATAAGTGGAATCAAATATTCAACCTTCCAACCTATTTTTTTCTAGGGTCTCTAGTTTCATTAAAAACTGTCAAGAATTGTACCTAATAACAACTCATTAAATATTTTTCGGTATTTTTATGATTTGCAATAGGGTTCACCCTTAATAATATTTTGATATTTTTAATTCTTAATAAGGCTCATCCTTGGTTGATATTAAACAATTTCAGCGAGTTTTGTGAAAAAGGGATTTTTAGAGTGTTCACAAGCCAGAAGTTGAAAGCGTTTTTGAAAACAGGCCCAATAACTGACACTAAATATTTTTCGATTTATCTGATTTTCAATAGGGTTTATCATTGTGAGAAAACAAATACTAAAGCCAAGCTTCATCAAAATCCATTCAAAATTGTTCTTTCTAGAGTGTTTACGAGTTAAATTGAACGCGTTTTCAAAAACAAGGGCAATAACTTGTACTAAATATTTTTCACTTTTCAATAGGGTTCATCCTTGGGAGACAACAAATAACACATCCAAGTTACATCAAAATCCGTTAAAAATTGTTCTTTCTAGAGTGTTTACAAGCTAAAATTGAACGCGTTTTCAAGAACAAGGGCTATAACTGACACTAAATATTTCTATTTATTTGATTTATAATAGGGTTCATCCTTGGGTAAAAACAAATACTCAAGCCAAAGTTAATCAAAATCCATTAAGAATAGTTCTTTCTAGAATGTTTACAAGCTAAAATTGAATGCGTTTTCAAGAACAAGGGCAGTAACTCATACTAAAATTTTTTTCGATTTCGCTGATTTTCAATAGGGTTCATCCTTGAGTTATAACACACTCTCACACCAAATTTCATCGAAATCCATCAAGAATTGTGCCATGTAAAGTGTTTACGAGACAAAAATCGAACGCGTTTAAAAGAACAAGGGCAATAATTCATATTAGATATATTTTGATATTTTTAATTTTCAATTAGTCTCATCCCTTGCGATATCCAACAATTTCAGTGAGGTTTGTCAACATTTGTCATGAATTGTACCTTCTAGAGTGTTTATTAGCCAAAAAGTTAAACCCGTTTTCAAACACAAGGGCAATAACTGACACTAAATATATTTCGATTTATTGGATTTTCAAAAAGGTTCATCCATGGGTAAAAACAAATACTCAAGCCAAGTTTTATCAAAATCCATTAAGAATTGTTCTTTCTAGAGTGTTTACAAGCTAAAATTGAACGCAAGGGCAATAACTGATACTAAATATTTTTCGATTTAACTGAATTTCAATAGGGTTCATCCTTAGGTGATTACAAATACTCATGCCAAGTTACGTCAAAATCGCTCAAGAATTGTGACTTGTAGAGTGTTTACAAGGCAAAAATCCAACACATTTTTATACGCCCACATGAAATGGGGGGCGTATATTGTCGTCACCCACATCCGTCCGTCCGTCTGTCCGTCTGTCCGTCCGTCCGTCCACAATTGCTCGTAAACACTCTACACGGTGTAATTCTTGACGGATTTAGATGAAACTTAATATGAGTGTTTATGATCACGCAAGGATGAACCCTATTGAAAATCAGCGAAATCGGAAAAAAATTAGTATGAGTTTGTGCCCTTGTTCTTGAATGGCTCGTAAACACTCTACAACGTGCAATTCTTGACCGATTTTGATGAAACTTGGTGTGAGAGTATGTTATAACTCAAGGATAAACCCTATCGAAAATCAGCGAAATCGAAAAACATTTAGTATGAGTTATTGCCCTTGTTCTTGAAAACGCGTTCAATTTTAGCTTGTAAACATTCTTGAGAGAACAATTTTTAATGGATTTTAATGAAACTTGGCCTGAGTATTTGTTATCACCCAAGGATGAAGCCTATTGAAAACCAGTCAAATCGAAAAAAAATTAATATCAGTTATTGCCCTTGTTTTTGAAAACGCGTTCAATTTTTAGCTTGTAAACACTCTACAAAGCACAGTTATTGACCTATTTTGACGAAAATTGCTGAAATTGTTTAATATCACCCAAGAATGAACCCTTTTGAAAATAGCACATATTGAAATATATTTAATAGGAATTATTGCCTTTGTTCTATAAAATGTGTTGGATTTTTGCCTTGTAAACACTCTAAAAGTCACAATTCTTGAGCGATTTTGACATAACTTGGCATGAGTATTTGTAATCACCTAAGGATGAACCCTATTGAAATTCAGTTAAATCGAAAAATATTTAGTATCAGTTATTGCCCTTGTGTTTGAAAACGCGTTCAATTTTAGCTTGTAAGCACTCTAGAAAGAACAATTCTTAATGGATTTTGATAAAACTTGGCTTGAGTATTTGTTTTTACCCAAGGATGAACCTTATTGAAAATCAAATAAATCGAAATATATTTAGTGTCAGTTATTGCCCTTGTGTTTGAAAACAGGTTTAACTTTTTAATAAATACTCTAGAAGGTACAATTCATGACCAATGTTGACAAAACTCACTGAAATTGTTGGATATCGCAAGGGATGAGCGTAATTGAAAATTAAAATTATCAAAATATATCTAATATGAATTATTGCCCTTGTTCTTTTAAACGCGTTCGATTTTTGTCTCGTAAACACTCTACATGGCACAATTCTTGATGGATTTCGATGAAACTTGGTGTGAGAGTGTGTTATAACTCAAGGATGAACCCTATTGAAAAGCGAAATCGAAATTTTTTTTAGTATGAGTTACTACCCTTGTTCTTAAAACGCATTCAATTTTAGCTTGTAAACACTCTAGAACGAACTATTCTTAATGGATTTTGATTAACTTTGGCTTGAGTATTTGTTTTTACCCAAGGATGAACCCTATTATAAATCAAATAAATAGAAATATATTTAGTGTCAGTTATAGCCCTTGTTCTTGAAAACGCGTTCAATTTTAGCTTGTAAACACTCTAGAAAGAACAATTTTTAATGGATTTTGATGTAACTTGGCTGGAGTATTTGTTGTCTCCCAAGGATGAACTCTATTGAAAATCAAAAATATTTAGTACAAGTTATTGCCCTTGTTTTTGAAAACGCGTTCAATTTAACTCGTAAACACTCTAGAAAGAACAATTTTGAATGGATTTTGATGAAGCTTGGCTTTAGTATTTGTTTTCTCACAAGGATAAACCCTATTGGAAATCAGATAAATCGAAAAATATTTAGTGTCAGTTATTGGGCCTGTTTTCAAAATCGTTTTCAACTTTTGGCTTGTGAACACTCTAAACATTCATTTTTGACAAAATTCGCTGAAATTGTTTAATATCAACCAAGAATGAGCCTTATTAAGAATTAAAAATATCAAAATATTATTAAGGGTGAACCCTATTGCAAATCATAAAAATACCGAAAAATATTTAATGAGTTGAGTTAGGTACAATTCTTGACAGTTTTTAATGAAACTAGAGACCCTAGAAAAAAATATATGGTGGAAGGTTGAATATTTCATTCCACTTTTGTAACCTTACTGAAAAGTTTTTATTTGAAATAAATGCTGCCAGTGGGCGTATATTACCTTGCCTGGCAAGCTATCTTATAGAACAAGGGCAATAATTCGTATTAAATATATTTGGATATTTTCAAAAGGGTTCATTCTTGGGTGATATTAAACAATTTCAGCAAGTTTCGTCAAACTCGGTCAATAACTGTGCTTTGTAGAGTGTTTACAAGCTAAAAATTGAACGCGTTTTCAAAAACAAGGGCAATAACTGATATTAAATTTGTTTCGATTTTACTGGTTTTCAATAGGCTTCATCCTTGGGTGATAACAAATACTCGAGCCAAGTTTCATCAAAATCCATTTAAAATTGTTCTCTCAAGAGTGTTTACAAGCTAAAATTGAACGCGTTTTCTAGAACAAGGGCAATAACTCATACTAAATGTTTTTCGATTTCGCTGATTTTCGATAGGGTTTATCCTTGAGTTATAACATACTCTCACACCAAGTTTCATCAAAATCGGTCAAGAATTGCACGTTGTAGAGTGTTTACGAGCCATTCAAGAACAAGGGCACGAACTCATACTAATTTTTTTCCGATTTCGCTGTTTTTCAATAGGGTTCATCCTTGCGTGATCATAAACACTCATATTAAGTTTCATCTAAATCTGTCAAGAATTACACCGTGTAGAGTGTTTACGAGCAATTGTGGACAGACGGACGGACGGACGGATGTGGGTGACGACAATATACGCCTCCCATTTCATGTGGGCGTATAATGAGCAAAATCGGAAAAAATTTAGTTTGAGTTTTTGCCCATTTTCTTGAATGGCTCATAAACACTCTACAATGTGCAATTCTTGCCTGATTTTGATGAAACTTGGTGTGAGAGTATGTTATAAGTCAAGGATAAACCCTATTGAATATCAGCGAAATAAAAAAATATTTAGTATGAGTTATTGCCCTTGTTCTTGAAAACGCGTTCAATTTTAGCTTGTAAACACTCTTGAGAGAACAATTCTTAATGGATTTTGATGAAACTTAGCTTGAGTATTTGCTATCACCCAAGGATGAAGCCTATTGAAACCAGTCAAATCGAAAAAAAATTAATATCAGTTATTGCCCTTGTTTTTGAAAACGTGTTCAATTTGTGGCTTGTAAACACTCTACAAAGCACAGTTATTGACCGATTTTGACGAAACTTGCTGAAATTGTTTAATATCATCCAAGAATGAACCCATTTGAAAATAGCACATATCGAAATATATTTTATATGAATTATTGCCCTTGTTCTATAAAATGTGTTGGATTTTTGCCTTGTAAACACTCTACAAGTCACAATTCTTGAGCGATTTTGACATAACTTGGCATGAGTATTTGTAATCACCTAAGGATGAACCCTATTGAAATTCAGTTAAATCGAAAAATATTTAGTATCAGTTATTGCCCTTGTGTTTGAAAACGCGTTCAATTTTAGCTTGTAAGCACTCTAGAAAGAACAATTCTTAATGGATTTTGATGAAACTTGGCTTGAGTATTTGCCATTACCCAAGGATGAAGCCTATTGAAAACCAGTAAAATCGAAAAGAAATTATTGTCGAAAAACATTTAGTGTCATTTATTGCCCTTGTTTTTGAAAGAGTATTCAATTTGTGGCTTGTAAACACTCTACAAAGAACAGTTATTGATCGATTTGACAAAACTTGCTGAAATTGTTTAATATAGCCCAAGGATGAACCCTTTTGAAAATAGAAAATATCGAAATATATTTAATACGAATTATTGCCCTTGTTCTATAAAATGTGTTGGATTTTTGCCTTGTAAACACTCTACAAGTCACAATTCTTGAGCAATTTTGACGTAACTTTGCATGAGTATTTGTAATCACATTATGATGAACCCTATTGAAAAATATTTAGTATTAGTTATTGCCTTTTTTTGGAAAACTCGTCAAAATTTTAGCTTGTAAACCCTCCAGAAGGCACAATGATTTACAGAATTTGACAAAATTTGCTGACATTGTTAATTATCACTCAAGGATGAACCCTATTGAAAACAAGAAATATCACATAATATTTGATTGCCCTGCTCTTTCAAATGATTTCGATTTTTTGGCTCATAAACACTCTGCAAGTCACATTTCTTGACTGATTTAAACGGAACTTGGCATGAGTATATAGAATCACTTAAGGATGAACCCTATTGACAATCAGATAAATCTTAAAATGTTTAATATCAATTGTTGCTTTGTTTTTGAAAAGAAGTATATGTATATTTTATTTTTTTTCAAAATCAATGCTGCCAGTGGGCGTATATTACTTTGCCTGGCAAGCTATCTTTCCTAAATATGTCACGCATCATTTCCAAAAACAAGTTTATCTCATATAAGCCTATAGGCTCTTATAACAGTTGTCATCCCTTTCAGTCCAAATTACGTTGATAGGGTGTTTTGTGACATCACACGCTATTCATTCATAATGACGTCAAAATTCATCAATGAATGGTGTAATTTGCGTTATGAGCCTTGCATTCTGTTATTATTAATGATTTAGTACTAATCATTGTCATTATTATCAGTAGCCCTAACCTGCACTCTCATTCAAGGCCATGTCTGCATTCATAATATTTCAAGTTGTCTTAATTCTACCAAGATAAAATCGGGCGAAACATCAATTCCATTCCTCTTTAAAAGAAGTGTGCTCTTATATCATTCACATATCAATTTAATTTGAATTTATGTTATATTTTCCAGATTTTCATTACTGCTTTTAGAGCCTGGTGAAATATATTTTGATGATTTTAGTGTTTTCTTTTGTCCTTCTGGTCTTGTGGAAGTTGAACCTATAAAAAAGTATGTGTTTTTCTTATGTACAGTATTTTGAATTTGAAAAGAATTTTTTAAAAGATATGGAAAAGATATTTTCAATACATTATGTAATATATTTTCCATAAGGCCAGACCAATTTATTTTCTTGTTTTACGGATCCGCCGACCCACATTTTCAGGAAATCCGAAAAAAAAAACAAAATCAGCTCCGACGAAAAAAAAAAACAACCTCCATTCCCGATCAAAAAAAAAAACATCTTTTGATTCAGTGAGTTCAACTTCTGATTTGTTGTAAATTAGAACTAAAATAATTGTGGATCTAAGCATTTTTTAGTAATAAACTCACTTCCAAAAATTACTCCAAGAAGATTTAAAAAAAAAAGTATTCCCAAAATTACAAAAACCGCTGCTACTTTGACTTTCGTCCATGAAAGCAATGATAGTCTCGATCACCCAAATGTCACGGATGTTCTGCTAATGCACTCGGACTCGGTTCTTTTTTTTGGATTGAAATAAATATTACGGAATAACCATATAGTTGTACACTTAAGTTATTACAATGAAATGTTAATTCGGTTCTTTTTCAATATCAAAATTATTATTTTGTTGCTATGGGGTTTTCCTAGGATTTCCCGGCAAATTTTACTGAACCAATCATGTTCATTCTTTTATACAACTACACAATAGCCAGCCAATGAAATACGATTTCACAACTAGCTCTTTCAGAGATCGATGGAATTTGGAAAAGCGTGTGGATGAAATGACATTTTATTTTGTTTTTCTGTTTATGCAAATGGCTTCACGCTATTTTAGTGTTACCGTAATAAGAGCTCTGGAAACGCTCAAGTGTTTGATTTGTATGAGCATCGACCGAACAGTTGGTGAACTGGCCAATTGCGCAAATGAAAAAGTAGGCCTTCTTGGCACGTCTTCAACTTCGTCTTCCGATGATGTCATTGATGAAGGACTACGTATCGAAAAGATCATAGCTTCAGAATCCACAAGTAGTTTGGATATAACAGCAAGAGGCAACAGCGTAGAAGCTTCTACACCCCTTCACGTCATCGTGGGTTTTAATCTATTGTTTGTGACTGTGTTTATTTGCAAAGCCAATTCTGGTTCAAAATCTCCCCACGTCTAGTACTAGTGCCAGTGGTGACAAAGAACCGAAGAAACAAGAAAAAAAATGCCTTTGATGTGTTGATGACTGTATTAAATATGATTGTTTACCATCTACAAAAAACTATGAAAATACTAGAAAAGATCATAAGATGTTTAATGACATTCTCTAGAATTATTGAAAGAACTGAATGTTGGATTCACAGCCCATAATGTTAATCGACTTTACATTAACTGGGAAGCATTTTGTAAGCACACTTCACTCCACATTATGGTATATAACTTCACAGCATCAGAAGTTTAAAGATCGTGGTTTACTAATTCCAGATTTATTCCAAGCATTTTCTGGATATATGATATTTCTGAATTATGGGGCTGAAATTTGATATGGCAGTGGCACAATACCCATGATTGAATAAACTGCGCTGTTGTCCTCACACTATACAGCCAGGATTGGTGTGGATGTTTTTTTTTTCCCCCTCCTACCCTCAATTTTGGTCCTTTTTTTTTTTTTCCCTCCTGCCTTTACAGATTTTTTCCAAAAAAATCCGTAAAACAAGAAAAAAAATTGGTCTGGCCTAATAATTTTCAAAAATATCTTATCAAAACTACCTTTTAAAAACTTGAGTTATGTATTGAGGACACAATACACATCTTTTACACAGACACCCTTGATATACTAAAAATTTATGAGTGCACATATCTTGCTAGGCAACTATTTATATAAGGGAAAACATATAACAAAAAAAAATTTCATACTTAATCCTTTAAGGCCTGTTGTCACTATCTAAGTTTTCCATCAAAAACTTGGTCAAAGAAAACTTGGTCAGAGTTGTCTGTTGTCACTATCAAAGTTTTCCATCAAAAACTTGGTCAAAGAAAACTTGGTCAGAGTTGTCTGTTGTCACTATCAAAGTTTTCCATCTAAAACTTGGTCAAAAGAAAATTGGTCAGAGTTGTCTGTTGTCACTATCAAAGTTTTCCATCAAAAACTTTGTAAAAGAAAACTTGGTCAGAGTTGTCTGTTGTCACTATCAAAGTTTATTTGATGACTTGTAAAAGAAATTGAATTGAAAAAATCATGGTTCCCGAAAGCATATTGCAGAATAACTACCCTACATAAATGTGGGTGTATATTGTAGTCAGCCCTGTCTGTCTGTCTGTCTGTCTGTCTGCCCACTGGCAGCATTTTTTTCAATTAAATCTTTTCAGTTAGGCAACAATTAGTGGAATGAAATATTCAACAGTTTTTTAGTTTTTGCCCTTGACTTCAATGTTCATTCAGTGAATGTTTTTTGAGTTTTTGCTTAATTTATTATTCAATTTCAATGCTGCAAGTGGGCGTATGTTACCTTGCCTGGCAAGCCAGGGTACAAAATACTTTTTATACGCCCACATGAAATGGGGGGCGTATATTTTCGTCACCCACATCCGTCCGTCTGTCCGTCCGTTGGTCCGTCTGTCCACAATTGCTCGTAAACACTCTACAAGGTGCAATTCTTGACGGATTTAATTGAAACTTTATATGAGTGTTTACGATTACTCAAGGATGAACCCTATCAGCGAAATCGGAAAAAATTTAGTTTGAGTTTTTGCCCTTGTTCTTGAATGGCTCGTAAACACTCTACAATTTGCAATTCTTGCCTGATTTTGATGAAACTTGGTGTGAGAGTATGTTATATATCAAGGATAAACCCTATTGAAAATCAGCGAAATCGGAAAAAATTTAGTATGAGTTTTTGCCCTTGCTTTTGAAAACGTGTTCAATTTTTGGCTTGTAAACACTCTACAAAGAACAGTTATTGACCGATTTTTATACGCCCACATTTAATGGGGGGCGTATATTGTCGTCACCCACATCCGTCCGTCTGTCAGTCCGTCTGTCGGTCCGTCCGTCGGTCAGTCTGTCGGTCCGTCCGTCCGCAATTGCTCGTAAACACTCTACAAGGTGCAATTCTTGACGGATTTAGATGAAACTTACTATGAGTGTTTATGATCACGCAAGGATGAACCCTATTGAAAATCAGCGAAATCGGAAAAAAATTAGTATGAGTTCGTGCCCTTGTTCTTGAATGGCTCGTAAACACTCTACAACGTGCAATTCTTGACCGATTTTGTTGAAACTTGGTTTGAGAGTATTTTATAACTCAAAGATAAACCCTATCGAAAATCAGCGAAATCGAAAAACATTTAGTATGAGTTATTGCCCTTGTTCTTGAAAACGCGTTCAATTTTAGCTTGTAAACACTCTTGAGAGAACAATTTTTAATGGATTTTAATGAAACTTGGCCTGAGTATTTGTTATCACCCAAGGATGAAGCCTATTGAAAACCAGTCAAATCGAAAAAAAATTAATATCAGTTATTGCCCTTGTTTTTGAAAACGTGTTCATTTTTTAGCTTGTAAACACTCTACAAAGCACAGTTTTTGACCGATTTTGACGAAACTTGCTGAAATTGTTTAATATCACCCAAGAATGAACCCTTTTGAAAATAGCACATATCGAAATATATTTAATAGGAATTATTGCCCTTGTTCTATAAAATGTGTTGGATTTTTGCCTTGTAAACACTCTACAAGTCACAATTCTTGAGCGATTTTGACATAACTTGGCATGAGTATTTGTAATCACCTAAGGATGAACTCTATTGAAATTCAGTTAAATCGAAAAATATTTAGTATCAGTTATTGCCCTTGTGTTTGAAAACGCGTTCAATTTTAGCTTGTAAGCACTCAAGAAAGAACAATTCTTAATGGATTTTGATAAAACTTGGCTTGAGTATTTGTTTTTACCCAAGGATGAACCTTGTTGAAAATCAAATAAATCGAAATATATTTAGTGTCAGTTATTGCCCTTGTGTTTGAAAACAGGTTTAACTTTTTGGCTAATAAACACTCTAGAAGGTACAATTCATGACCAATGTTGACAAAACTCACTGAAATTGTTTGATATCGCAAGGGATGAGCCCTATTGAAAATTAAAAATATATCTAATATGAATTATTGCCCTTGTTCTTTTAAACACGTTCGATTTTTGTCTCGTAAACACTCTACATGGCACAATTCTTGACCGATTTCGATAAAAATTGGTGTGAGAGTGTGTTATAACTCAGGGATGAACCCTATTGAAAATCAGCGAAATCGAAAAAATTTAGTGTCAGTTATTGCCCTTGTGTTTGAAAACAGGTTTAACTTTTTGGCTAATAAACACTCTAGAAGGTACAATTCATGACCAATGTTGACAAAACTCACTGAAATTGTTTGATATCGCAAGGGATGAGCCCTATTGAAAATTAAAAATATATCTAATATGAATTATTGCCCTTGTTCTTTTAAACACGTTCGATTTTTGTCTCGTAAACACTCTACATGGCACAATTCTTGACCGATTTCGATAAAAATTGGTGTGAGAGTGTGTTATAACTCAGGGATGAACCCTATTGAAAATCAGCAAAATCGAAAAAATTTTCAGTATGAGTTACTGCTCTTGTTCTTGAAAACGCGTTCAATTTTAGCTTGTAAACACTCTAGAAAGATCAATTCTTAATGGATTTTGATTAAACTTGGCTTGAGTATTTGTTATTACCCAATGATGAACCCTATTATAAATCAAATAAATCGAAATATATTTATTGTCAGTTATAGCCCTTGTTCTTGAAAACGCGTTCAATTTTAGCTTGTAAACACTCTAGAAAGAACAATTTTTAATGGATTTTGATGTAACTTGGCTGGAGTATTTGTTGTCTCCCAAGGATGAACCCTATTGAACATCGAAAAATATTTAGTACAAGTTATTGACCTAGTTTTTGAAAACGCGTTCAATTTAACTCATAAACACTCTAGAAAGAACAATTTTGAATGGATTTTGATGAAACTTGGCTTTAGTATTTGTTTTCTCACAAGGATAAACCCTATTGAAAACCAGATAAATCGAAAAATATTTAGTGTCAGTTATTGCGCCTGTTTTCAAAAACGCTTTCAACTTTAAACATTCCTTTTTGACAAAACTCGCTGAAATTGTTTAATATCAACCAAGGATGAGCCTTATTAAGAATTAAAAATATCAAAATATTATTAAGGGTGAACTCTATTGCAAATCATAAAAATACCGAAAAATATTTAATGAGTTGTTATTAGGTATAATTCTTGACAGTTTTTAATAAAATTAGAGACCCTAGAAAAAAATAGGTTGGAAGGTTGAATATTTCATTCCACTTATTGTAACCTTACTGAAAAGTTTTTATTTGAAATAAATGCTGCCAGTGGGCGTATATTACCTTGCCTGGCAAGCTATCTTGACAAAACTTGTTGAAATTGTTTAATATCACCCAAGGATGAACCCTTTTGAAGATAGAAAATATCGAAATATATTTGATACGAATTATTGCCCTTGTTCTATAAAATGTGTTTGATTTTTGCTTTGTAAACACTCTACAAGTCACAATTCTTGAGCGATTTTGACATAACTTGGCATGAGTATTTGTAATCACCTAAGGATGAACCCTATTGAAATTCAGTTAAATCGAAAAATATTTAGTATCAGTTATTGCCCTTGTGTTTGAAAACGCGTTCAATTTTAGCTTGTAAGCACTCTAGAAAGAACAATTCTTAATGGATTTTGATAAAACTTGGCTTGAGTATTTGTTTTTATACGCCAACATGAAATGGGGGGCGTATATTGTCGTCACCCATATCTGTCCGTTGGTCCGTCCGTCCATCGGTCCACAATTGCTCGTAAACACTCTACAAGGTGTAATTCTTGACGGATTTAGATGAAACTTAATATGAGTGTTTATGATCACGCAAGGATGAACCCTATTGAAAATCATCGAAATCGGAAAAAATTTAGTATGCGTTCGTGCCCTTGTTCTTGAATGGCTCGTAAACACTCTACAATGTGCAATTCTTGACCGATTTTGATGAAACTTGGTGTGAGAGTATGTTATAACTCAAGGATAAACCCTATGGAAAATCAGCGAAATCGAAAAACATTAGTATGAGTTATTGCCCTTGTTTTTGAAAACGCGTTCAATTTTATTATAATATATTTAATACGAATTATTGCCCTTGTTCTATAAAATGTGTTGGATTTTTGCCTTGTAAACACTCTTCAAGTCACAATTCTTGAGCGATTTTGACATAACTTGGCATGAGTATTTGTAATCACCTAAGGATGAACCCTATTGAAATTCAGTTAAAACGAAAAATATTTAGTATCAGTTATTGCCCTTGTTTTTGAAAACGCATTCAATTTGTGGCTTGTAAACACGCTACAAAGCACAATTATTGACCGATTTTGACAAAACTTGCTGAAATTGTTTAATATCACCCAAGGATGAACCCTTCTGAAAATAGCACATATCGAAATATATTAAATACGAATTATTTCCCTTGCTTTATTATAAAATGTGTTCGATTTTTCCTTGTAAACACAGGTCACAATTCTTGAGCGATTTTGACGTAACTTGGCATGAGTATTTGTAATCGCCTAAATGATGAAACTTATTGAAAAATATTTAGTATTTAGTTATTGCCCTTTTTTTTTGAAAACTCGTCAAAATTTTTAGCTTGTAAACCCTCTAGAAGGTACAATGATTTACAGATTTTGTCAAAAACAAGAAATATCACATAACATTTGATTGCCCTTGTTATTTTAAATGATTTCAATTTTTTGGCTCATAAACACTCTGCAAGTCACATTTCTTGACTGATTTTAATGGAACTTGGCATGAGTATATAGAATCTCTTAAGGATGAACCCTATTGAAAATCAGATAAATCTTAAAATGTTTAATATCAATTATTGCTGTGTTTTTGAAAATAAGTATATGTATATTTTATTTTTTATTCAAAATCAATGCTGCCAGTGGGCGTATATTACCTTGCCTGGCAAGCTATCTTTGACAAGCTCGCTGAAATTGTTTGATATCAAAATATTATTAAGAAAAAAAACAACCTCCATTCCCGATCAAAGAAAAAACATCTTTTGATTCAGCGAGTTCAACTTCTGATTTGTTGTAAATTAGAACTAAAATAATTGTGGATCTAAGCATTTTTTAGTAATAAACTCACTTACTCAATTACTCAAAGAAGATCAACAAAAAAGTATTCCCAAAATTACAAAAACCGCTGCTACTTTGACTTTTGTCCATGAAAGCAATGATAGTCTCGATCACCCAAATGTCACGGATGTCACGGACTCTTTTTTTTGGATTGAAATAATATTGCTTACGCAAGTCTATTGTAATTGTGAAACGAAAAAATTTCTAAAACCCGCGCATTCATTATATGCAAGGCATTCATAATGATGTTTCTTATTAATTGTGAAAAATCTAACCATATAGTTGTACACTTAAGTTATTACAATGAAATGTTAATTCAGTTCTTTTTCAATATCAAAATTATTAGTTTGTTGCTATGGGGTTTTCCTAGGATTTCCCGGCAAATTTTACTGAACCAAATTCATTTTAACACTACAAAAAACCTATAATTAATTTCACAAATCTTTCCAGATCCGCCGACCCACATTTTCAGGAAATCCGAAAAAAAAAACCAAAATCAGCTCCGACGAAAAAAAAAACAACCTCCATTCCCGATCAAAAAAAAAAACATCTTTTGATTCAGCGAGTTCAACTTCTGATTTGTTGTAAATTAGAACTAAAATAATTGTGGATCTAAGCATTTTTTAGTAATAAACTCACTTACTCAATTACTCAAAGAAGATCAACAAAAAAGTATTCCCAAAATTACAAAAACCGCTGCTACTTTGACTTTTGTCCATGAAAGCAATGATAGTCTCGATCACCCAAATGTCACGGATGTCACGGACTCGGTTCTTTTTTTTGGATTGAAATAATATTGCTTACGCAAGTCTATTGTAATTGTGAAACGAAAAAATTTCTAAAACCCGCGCATTCATTATATGCAAGGCATTCATAATGATGTTTCTTATTAATTGTGAAAAATTACGGAATAACCATATAGTTGTACACTTAAGTTATTACAATGAAATGTTAATTCGGTTCTTTTTCAATATCAAAATTATTAGTTTGTTGCTATGGGGTTTTCCTAGGATTTCCCGGCAAATTTTACTGAACCAATCATGTTCATTCTTTTATACACTACACAATAGCAAGCCAATGAATTACGATTTCACAACTAGCTCTTTCAGAGATCGATGGAATTTGGAAAAGCGTGTGGATGAAACAGCAAGAGGCAACAGCGTAGAAGCTTCTACACCCCTTCACGTCATCGTGGGTTTTAATCTATTGTTTGTGACCGTGTTTATTTGCAAAGCCAATTCTGGTTCAAAATCTCCCCACGTCTAGTACTAGTAGTAGTGCCAGTGGTGACAAAGAACCGAAGAAACAAGAAAAAAAATGCCTTTGGTGTGTTGATGACTGTATTAAATATGATTGTTTACCATCTACAAAAAACTATGAAAATACTAGAAAAGATCATAAGATGTTTAATGACATTCTCTAGAATTATTGAAAGAACTGAATGTTGGATTCACAGCCCATAATGTTAATCGACTTTACATTAACTGGGAAGCATTTTGTAAGCACACTTCACTCCACATTATGGTATGTAACTTCACAGCATCAGAAGTTTAAAGATCATGGTTTACTAATTCCAGATTTATTCCAAGCATTTTCTGGATATATGATATTTCTGAATTATGGGGCTGAAATTTGATATGGCAGTGGCACAATACCCATGATTGAATAAACTGCTCTGTTGTCCTCACACTATACAGACGGGATTGGTGTGGATGTTTTTTTTTTCAACTCCTACCCTCAATTTTGGTCCAAAAAAATCTGTAAAACAAGAAAAAAAATTGGTCTGGCCTTATTTACTAATCTTTGGGGACTGTCCATTGCAAACTGGGGAGATTGCGAATCTGACTCTATAAGACGGAATCATATTGCTCAGAAACCATCATACCGTTATTTCCATATTGATGAAGGTGACCTTGGTCTATTTATAGTAACAAAAGACAAGGACACGCAGGAGGCACACACGCCTAGTACACAAATAAAAAATAACAATAAAGGCCATCGTATTTTTAAGAAAATATCTTTAAAGAGTTTATTACAGAATAACGATTCATGATCTTCATAAAAATAGAATTAAATTATAGATCTTCTGATCTAAGCATGATTTGGTGAAATTTTAATGCATCGCTAAAAAACTGCTACACTGGTAGAAAATACATCGCAATTTGCCGAAAATTTCATCGCAAACTGCGATGCGATACCGCTTATTTTGTACCCTGCAAGCTATCTTCAAATCTGTACTTATCTGATTTCTTATGTAGGAGATATGGCTAGTTGGAAGACAAAATTTGATGTCGTTTGAGCCTACCCTACTGACTCCTAGTGTTATTTTATTGCCAAACGCTGAGCAAAATTGGAGTTTAAATGATGTTTGGAACTAGGTATAAATTGATATTTACAAAAAAAGTGTGTTTGAATAAATTTTGGGCGGCAAATTGTTGTCTGATACCGATTTTGCTTTGCTTTGAAAACCTGATATTAAAAAAAACCCTGTCCTATCCCAAATTCCCCCATTGCACACTACATGGCACTGGCCCGTGTAGGCCATAAAAGTGCATATAATTGGACATAAAAAAAAAGTAAAAAGCCATACATTACATTTCCATTATTGAACTGTCGAAACTTTAATAAAAGATGGATTCATACATTAAAATTATTAAACATTCCAACATATACAGATACTATAAATCAAAGGAAAAAATGATTTAAAGATGGGTTGCCTCATTAATTAAAGCCAAAGTAAGCTTACTAATTGATTAATTGGGATTTCTAATGAATAATCCATGTATTCTCAAGTTCAAAAGACCTATGTGGACGTAGAAATTCTTGTGGAATCCATTCGACTCTGATCTGCTTTGAAACGCTTAATTTAGACTCCATGTTGTATGGAGTATAAAATTTTGTATTTTATTATTAGTGAGTTAAAACTAATTTAAATTAATTCATAATGTTTTTACAAGATAGCTTGCCAGGCAAGGTAACATACGCCCACTTCAGCAAACAGAATATTCCATGTTTTTTTCATTTAATCAAGGGCAATGACTCATAAACCGACATCTGGAATCACACCATTTTTAACTTTTCCGAGATGTTATTTAGATGAATACACAAGTTTTATTCAAATCAGATAAAAACTACAGCTTCTATTGCGTACACAAGTAAATTTTAACGTTTATTCATTTAATCAAGGACCAGAACTCATAAACTGACATCTGGCGAGATATTATCAAGATGAATACACATACCAAGTTTCATTCATATGGGATGAAAACTATAGCTTCTATAGCATACACAAATACATTTTAACATTTTTTCATTTAATCAAGGGCCATAACTCATAAACCGACATCTGGCGAGATATTATCAAGATGAATACACATACCAAGTTTCATTCATATCGGATGAAAACTATATCTTCTATTGCATACACAAGTACATTTTAGCGTTTTTTCATTTAATCAAGGGCCATAAGTCATAAACCGACATCTGGAATCGTGCCATTTTCGAACTTGTCCGAGATATTATCAAGATGAATACACATACCAAGTTTCATTCAAATCAGATAAAAACTCTGGCCTGTATCGCGTACACAAGTAATTGTTGACGGACTGACGGACCGATGGACAGACAGGGGTGATGGCAATATATGTCCACATTTTCATCTTTAACAATACTGGGCGTATGTTGCTGTATGTTACCTTGCCTGACAAGCTATTTTAAGAAAAATATGATTCTATTCCATCAAAGTTTTTGATCAAAGTTTTAATTGATCGTTGTCACTATCAAAGTTCCTTCAAAAATGTTGACCAAGAAAACTTGGTTAAAGAAAACTTTGATAGTGATAACAGGTCTTTAGAAAAAAAAACCAGGGTATTTGAAAGGGGAATATTCACCATCTGCTCCATCTATTATACATTAATCTCAGAAACTACTTTAGCTAGTAAAATAAATGACAATTGTTGCCTTTATATCTTATGTATCTCTCAACAAAACTTTCCATGTTGGGTATGACATCACAGTATATTACCAGAGCAGTTTGTTTAGAAAACAGTTAAACTCTTTCAAGTGACATGTGTCAGGAAACTATTTGAATAGGAATATTTTTTTTTCTCCAGAAAACAGAGAGGTCATTTGAAAATCTGTTCCAAATCTATTTTATTTGTACCGGGAGAGCTTCATCTACCCATTATAAAGTTTCCATTGAAGAATGTTGAATTAATAGATGAGTGGACAGGAGGACTTTTTTCCAAGTATGTATAATCTTTAATTCATCTATTTCATTTTAAGCCTTAAATATATGTATCAAACATCAGAATAGTTTGACTTGCCAATTCGGTGAATCCTCTTAGTTAAAGAATCAGAACCCAATTATTTGAGTGATTAAGATTTATCTTATTTGTATTCAAACTCCATCAATTATAAGCTGTGGCAAAATATTAAATAAAAAAAAACCCTGTGACTAAATTTTGTTTATTTTTGTGTTAGACACAATAGAAGCTACAATTTTCAATGGCTTTTAATGAAAATTGGTGTGAGTATTGGAAGTGATCAAATACAAATGTGACGATTTTTCGATGATGAAAGTATTTTGAGTTATTTCCCTTGACTTATTAAAATCATGTCAAAATTTTTATTGTGAGTGCAATGGAATCTACTGTTTTTGGAATTGATAGGACAGCGGTCAAGTTTGAATGCGATAATTTTTCAATGAACATTTGTTGAGTTATTGCCTTTGACTAAGTAAAACCATTTCAAAATTTTATTGTGGGTGCAATAGAAGCTACAATTTTCAATGGATTCAGATGAAACTTGGTATGAGCTTTGGGATTTTACTAATTCAGTACAGATGGCAATTTGCTTTCTTGCATATGGCTGAAACATGATTTTTTATTTTAACATTCGCCTTAAAACATCCAAAGATGTCGTACACAGTAGATGGTTTCTATATGAGCATTCTAAACTAATACATATTTCTACCGTTATAAATATTGACATTGTTTTGTAGTTGCTTACTGGTTCTTGAATCTTGTTTCTCTTTCTGTTGCATAGCTTCTGATTTTAAAGAGACCAATATTAAACAATTTTGCGACAAAGTTTTGTTTCTTTCTGACGCCGGTGGGTTCGTTTTGCCGCATTGCCCAACTTGCTGCACCCCTGTTTTTTAAAGAAACTAAATTTTTTAAAAATTTTGGGGACATTTGTTTAAAGTTTTTTATACGCCCCGGTGGGTTCGTTTTGCCCGCCCCCCTTTCCCCAATTTGTTGTACCGTGGCCCAAATGCTTATAAAAGACCTGTTAAAATGGAAAACCTAACGGTTTTTGATTTTTGCACTTCTTGTAAAAAGCGTCAAAATTTGGGGGTTTTCCCCAAAAAACGAACAGTTTTTATCGATCTTAATGGGAAATTGGAAAAGTTTTATTTGCCGGGCGCGAAAATTGTTTTTGGTTGAGTTTCCCGTCCACAAAATTTGGGGTTTTATCCACAATAGAGGCTACAGATTTTTTTCCGATCTTAATGAAACTTGGTATACATGTATATATTGATGATATCTCGGTCAAGTTCGAAAATGGAAATTATCGAATGAACGGATTTTTTAGTTATTGCACCCTTTACTTAGTAAAAACGCGTCAAATTTGGGTTGTATCCACAATAGAAGGGTACAGTTTTTATCCGATCTTAATGAAACTTGGTATACATGTATATATTGATGATATCTCGGCCAAGTTCGAAAATGGAAATTATCGAATGAACGGATTTTTTAGTTATTGCCCTTGACTTAGTAAAAACACCCTCAAATTTGGGTTATATCCACAATAGAGGCTACAGATTTTATCCGATCTTAATGAAACTTGGTATACATGTATATATTGATGATATCTCGGTCAAGTTCGAAAATTGAAATTATCGAATGAACGGATTTTGAGTTATTGCCCTTGACTTAGTAAAAACGTGTCAAATTTGGGTTGTATTCACGATAGAAGCTACAGTTTTTATCCGATCTTAATGAAACTTGGTATACATGTATATATTGATGATATCTCGGCCAAGTTCGAAAATGGAAATTATCGCATGAACGGTTTTTGAGTTATTGCACCCTTTACTTTAAAAAACGCGTCAAATTTGGGTTGTATCCACAATAGAGGCTACAGTTTTTATCCGATCTTAATGAAACTTGGTATACATGTATATATTGATGATATCTCGGTCAAGTTCGAAAATTGAAATTATCGAATGAATGGATTTTGAGTTATTGCCCTTGACTTAGTAAAAACACATCAAATTTGGGTTGTATCCACAATAGAGGCTACAGATTTTATCCGATCTTAATGAAACTTGGTATACATGTATATATTGATGATATCTCGGTCAAGTTTGAAAATTGAAATTATCGAATGAACGGATTTTGAGTTATTGCCCTTGACTTAGTAAAAACGTGTCAAATTTGGGTTGTATTCACGATAGAAGCTACAGTTTTTATCCGATCTTAATGAAACTTGGTATACATGTATATATTGATGATATCTCGGCCAAGTTCGAAAATGGAAATTATCGCATGAACGGTTTTTGAGTTATTGCCCTTGACTTAGTAAAAACCCGTCAAATTTGGGTTGTATCCACAATAGAGGCTACATTTTTTATCCGATCTTAATGAAACTTGGTATACATGTATATATTGATGATATCTCGGTCAAGTTCGAAAATGGAAATTATCGCATGAACGTTTTTTGAGTTATTGCACTTGACTTAGTAAAAACGCGTCAAATTTGGGTTGTATCCACAATAGAGGCTACAGTTTTTATCTGATCTTAATGAAACTTGGTATACATGTATATATTGATGATATCTCGGCCAAGTTCGAAAATGGAAATTATCGCATGAACGGTTTTTGAGTTATTGCACTTGACTTAGTAAAAACGCGTCAAATTTGGGTTGTATCCACAATAGAGGCTACATTTTTTATCCGATCTTAATGAAACTTGGTATACATGTATATATTGATGATATCTCGGTCAAGTTCGAAAATGGAAATTATCGCATGAACGTTTTTTGAGTTATTGCACTTGACTTAGTAAAAACGCGTCAAATTTGGGTTATATCCACGATATAGGCCACAGTTTTTATCAGAAATTCAAATTTGACGATTTTTTGATGAATAGTTTATGAGTAATTGCCCTTGACTAAGTAAAATTGCGTAAAAATTCATTTTCTGTAGACACTATAGAAGCTACAATTATCTATGGATTTTAATGAAACTTGGTATGAGCATTGGAATTGATAAGAGGGCGGTCAAGTTCGATTTGGACGATTTTGCGATTAACAGTTTTGGAGTTATTGCCCCTGCCTCTATATTTGTTGTAGACAAAATAGAAGCTACAATTTTCAATGGATTTAAATGAAACTTGGTGTGAGCATTAGAATTGATAAGACACAGTCAAGTTCGAATTTGATGATTTTTCGATGAACAGTGTTTTAGTTATTGCCCTTGACTTAGTAAGATTGTGTCAAAAATTTTTTGTGGTTCAATAGAAGCTACAATTTTCAATGGATTTTGATGAAACTTGGTGTTTTTGAGTTTTTGCCCTTGACTTCAATATCCATTTAGTGAATGTTTTTGAGTCATTGCTCTATTTATTTTTCAAATTCAATGCTGCCAGTGGGCGTATGTTACCTTGCCTGGCAAGCTATCTTTTAATCTGATGTCCCGCTGCAAGTGTTTTATTTATAATTTGGACCTGTTAGTTTTGTTTACTTTGTTATTAGCCAATCCATGTCATGTGACCATCTCCCACTACTAAATATGGGTAATTATATTTCATTGTTTATTTTTATGATGCATGTTTTTTGATTGTCGATTTTAAACAGTTTACCGACTCAAGTCTGGATTCAACAGTTAAATAAGAAGTTAAATTATTCTACCAGCACATTAGGCTTATCATCTAATATTTAAAATAGCCCATGTTCGTGGAAATGGCTGATTACCGCCATTTAAATCATTAATGGTAGACCTTCTCCTTTTTAATAAATGACAAGTAGCTGGGTTCTCTAGGCCTATTATTAGGCTATATTCTGAGAACAACCATCTCAATTCTATTTGGTTCTATAAAGAATAGTTTGTGAGGTAGTTGATTGGAAAGCACTGTCTATTTTACTGATAAAGATCTTCCTATTTCATCAGTACCAACGTAAACATGACGAAGAAAATGTCGGCCCTCACATAGAATTTTTGACGATGATAGCTTCTTCTTTTTAACCAATTATAAAGTTGACAGAAGGTTCGATGTGCGTTGTTATATATTTTTATCGTTTCTTTCTGCTTACTACTAGGATATGAAACAGTTACTATTTATAGACAAATCGGAAAGACCGCGAGAAAATTAACCGTAGTTTCAAAACCCTTCCTTTTTTATACGCCCACATCCGTCCGTCCACAATTGCTCGTAAACACTCTACACGGTGTAATTCTTGATGGATTTAGATGAAACTTAATATGAGTGTTTATGATCACGCAAGGATGAACCCTATTGAAAATCAGCGAAATCGGAAAAAAATTAGTATGAGTTTGTGCCCTTGTTCTTGAATGGCTCGTAAACACTCTACAAAGTGCAATTCTTGACCGATTTTGATGAAACTTGGTGTGAGAGTATGTTATAACTCAAGGATAAACCCTATCGAAAATCAGCGAAATCGAAAATTGTTCTTGAAAACGCGTTCAATTTTAGCTTGTAAACACTCTTGAGAGAACAATTTTTAATGGATTTTAATGAAACTTGGCCTGAGTATTTGTTATCACCCAAGGATGAAGCCTATTGAAAACCAGTCAAATCGAAAAAAAATTAATATCAGTTATTGCCCTTGTTTTTGAAAACGCGTTCAATTTTAGCTTGTAAACACTCTACAAAGCACAGTTATTGACCGATTTTGACGAAACTTGCTGAAATTGTTTAATATCACCCAAGAATGAACCCTTTTGAAAATAGCACATATCGAAATAGGAATTATTGCCCTTGTTCTATAAAATGTGTTGGATTTTTGCCTTGTAAACACTCTACAAGTCACAATTCTTGAGCGATTTTGACGATAACTTGGGCATGAATATTTTTAATCACCTAAGGATAAACCCTATTGAAATTCAGTAAATCGAAAAATTTTAGTAAGTTATTGCCCTTGTGTTTGAAAACGCGTTCAATTTTAGCTTGAAAAGCACTCTAAAAAGTCACAATTCTTGAGGATTTTGAAAATAACTTGGCTTGAGTATTTGTTTTTCCCCTAAGGATGAACCCTTATTAAAAATTAAAGTTAAATCAAAAATATATTTAGTGTCAGTTATTGCCCTTGTGTTTGAAAACGGGTTTAATTTTTGGGCTAAAAAAGCTCTCTAGAAAGAACAATTCATGAAATTTTGATAAAACTTGGTTTGAGTTTTTGTTGGTTTATCGAAAGGGGATAAAGCCTTATTGAAAATTAAAAAATCGAAATATATTTATGTCATTATTGCCCTTGTTTTTTTAAAAACGGGTTTAATTTTTGTCTAATAAACTCTCTACATGGTACAATTCTTGACGAATTTGACAAAACTTAGTGTGAATTTTTGTCATATCTAAAGGGGATAAACCCCAAATTGAAAATCAGAAAATCAAAATATATTTTAGTATAAAGTTATTGCCCTTGTTCTTTTAAACGCGTTCGATTTTTGCTTGTAAACACTCTAGAAAGAACTATTCTTGATGGTTTTTAAATTTAAAACTTTGGTTGAGATTGTTTTTACCCAAGGATGAACCCTATTAAAATCAGCAAAATCGAAAAAAATATTTAGTGTGAGTTATGCCCTTGTTCTTGAAAACGCTTTCAATTTTAGCTTGTAAACACTCTAGAAAGAACTATTTTTAATGGATTTTGATTAATTTTGGCTTGAGTATTTGTTGTCTCCCAAGGATGAACCCTATTAAAATCGAAAAAAAATATTTTAGTGTAAAGTTATTGCCCTTGTTTTTGAAAACGCTTTCAATTTTAGCTCGTAAACACTCTAGAAAGAACAATTCTTAATGGATTTTGATGAAACTTGGCTTTAGTATTTGTTTTCTCACAAGGATAAACCCTATTGAAAATCAGATAAATCGAAAAATATTTAGTGTCAGTTATTGCGCCTGTTTTCAAAAACGCTTTCAACATTTGGCTTGTGAACACTCTAAACATTCCTTTTTGACAAAACTCGCTGAAATTGTTTAATATCAACCAAGGATGAGCCTTATTAAGAATTAAAAATATCAAAATATTATTAAGGGTGAACCCTATTGCAAATCATAAAAATACCGAAAAATATTTAATGAGTTGTTATTAGGTACAATTCTTGACAGTTTTTATTGAAACTAGAGACCCTAGAAAAAAATAGGTTGGTAGGTTGAATAATTCATTCCACTTATTCTAACCTTACTGAAAAGTTTTTATTTGAAATCAATGCTGCCAGTGGGTGTATATTACCTTGCCTGGCAAGCTATCTTCTTATGTTCAACCGGAAGTACATCGTCGGTGAAAGTTAACTAAATATCGGCATTTGTAACTTCGTAAAAAATATTAAATTTAACTGTAAATATTTGATGATCGGATTGTTTTGTTATTGTGATGTGATGTATGACAGTATGTTCAGAAAATTAAAGTCCCAATTATGATGAATATAACTAAACATTCATGCATTGAAATACATTTTACAGTTGAATAGTACTTAGTGTAGTAGTTTTGACATCAACAAAACATCGGAAAAAAATAAATCAACAGCCCTAATTTGAATAAAACTTGCTGTGATCATTTATATTGATGAGATCTTGGACAAGTTCGAAATTTGCGATTTTTCGATGAACGGTTTTTGAGTTATTGCACTTGACTTAGTTAAAACATGTCAAAATTGGATTGTGAACGCCATAGAGACTACAGTTTTCAATGGATTTAAATGAAACTTGCTGTGATCATTTATATTGAAGAAATCTCAGACAAGTTCGAAATTGGTGATTTTTTCAATTGAATGTTTTTTGAGTTATTGCCCTGGACCTAATCAAAACTTAAAATTGGCTTGTAAACGCTATAGAGACTACAGTTTTCATCGGATTAAAATGATACTTGCTGTGATCATTTATATTGATGAGATCTCGGACAAGTTTGAAAAAGGTAATTTTTTCCATGAATGGTTTTTGAGTTATTGCACTTGACTTAGTCAAAATGCACCAAAATTGGCTTGTGAACGCGATAGAGATCACATTTCCATTGGATTTGAGTGAAATTTGATGTTATCATTTATATTGATGAAATCTTGGAAAAGTTTGATAGTGACGATTTTGAACATTTTTTGAGTTATTGGCCTTGACCAAGTCAAAACACGTCGAAATAGACTTGTGAACACGATAGAGACAACAGTTTTCATCTTATTTTAATGAAATTTGGTGTGATCGTTGAAGTTGATGTCATCTTGGTCAAGTTCGAAATTTACAATTTTTCGATATACTGTTTTTGAGTTATTGTACTTGACTTAGTCAAAACGCAGCGAAATTGGCATTGTGATTGCGATAGAAAATACACTTTTCATCTGATTTTTATGAAATTTGGTGTAAACATTTATATTAATGAGATCTTGGATTAGACCTAAATAATGTTAGAGTTTTTGCCTGTGTTAAAACAGAAAATATATTTTAAAGAAAGCGTATCTTTCTAGGCAACCACTTGTTCTTAATAATTGTTCATTGTGTCCCTGAAGATGGAGTGTTATAGAGTATGAAATGAGAATTATTTTGAAAGACTATGCTATGTTAGCTGTTCCATTAAATACATCATGGAAAAATTCTAAATTATTTTTTTTTCATCTTCAAAAAGTAAATTTACAATCTTAAAATCTGTTAGAATATGTTGAATGCTTTGTTTTACAGGAATGTAATAAAAACAGTCTTCTTTAACAATTGAAGATATATGCCCAAATTTTCTTTTGTTGTCACAGTTTCACCTAAAATGACCTTTTCTGGCATAACTGGATTGTAATTTTCAGCAATGTATTTTTTTTGCAAATAAGCTGTTTTGATAGAATAAAAGGGACCAGAAGAAATTAACTTCTTCTTTAAGGTTTTTTTTACGCCCACATAGAAATGTGGACGTATATTGTTGTCGCCCCCCTTGGGCCGTTGGTCCGTCGGTCCGTCGGTCCGTTGGTCCGTCTGTCAACAATTGTTTGTGGACACTGTAGAGACTACAGTTTTTATTGGAATTTCTTTGAAACTTGGTATACTTGTTTATAATCACTCAAGGAAGAACCCTATCGATTTTGGTATGATTTCGAAAAAAATTCCTGGAATTCTTGGACTTTGAATTTCAAATTGTTCTGTTTGTAAACAAAAGCTTGTGGACACTGTAGAGACTCCATTTCTTTATGAATCTTTTTGTAACTTGGTATATTTGTTTATTACCATCCAAGGAAGACCCCTATTGATTTTGATATGATTCTGAAAAAAATTCCTGGAATTCTGGAACTTGGAATTTCGAATGTACTGTTTCTCATCCGTCTGTCAACAATTGTTTGTGGACACTGTAGAGACTACAGTTTTTATTGGATCTTCTTGAAACTTGGTATACATGTTTATTACCATTCAACGAAGACCCCTATCGATTTTGGTATGATTCCGAAAAAAATTCCTGGAATTCTTGAACTTTGAATTTCAAATTCCGTCGGTCCGTCGGTCCGTTGGGTCCGTCTGTCAACAATTGTTTGTGGACACTGTAGAGACTACAGTTTTTATACGCCCACATGGAAATGTGGAAGTATATTGCCGTCGCCCCTGTCCGTCCGCCCGGGTCCGTCCACATTTGTTGTATCCACGATAGAGGCTACAGTTTTTATCCGATCTTAATGAAACTTGGTATACATGTATATATTGATGATATCTCGGTCAAGTTCGAAAATGGAAATTATCGCATGAACGGTTTTTGAGTTATTGCACTTGACTTAAATGCGTCAAATTTGGGTTGTATCCACAATAGAGGCTACAGTTTTTATCCGATCTTAAGAAACTTGGTATACATGTATATATTGATGATATCTCGGTCAAGTTCGAAAATGGAAATTTTCGCATGAACGGTTTTTGAGTTATTGCCCTTGACTTAGTAAAAACGCGTCAAATTTGGGTTGTATCCACAATAGAGGCTACAGTTTTTATCCGATCTTAATGAAACTTGGTATACATGTATATATTGATGATATCTCGGTCAAGTTCGAAAATTGAAATTATCGAATGAATGGATTTTGAGTTATTGCCCTTGACTTAGTAAAAACACATCAAATTTGGGTTGTATCCACAATAGAGGCTACAGTTTTTACCCGATCTTAATGAAACTTGGTATACATGTATATATTGATAATATCTCGGTCAAGTTCGAAAATGGAAATTTTCGCATGAACGGTTTTTGAGTTATTGCCCTTGACTTAGTAAAAACGCGTCAAATTTGGGTTGTATCCAAATAGAGGCTAAGTTTTTATCCGATCTTAATGAAACTTGGTATACATGTATATATTGTGATATCTGGGTTAAGGGTTCAAAAATTTGGAAATTATCGAATGAACGGTTTTTGAGTTATTGCCCTTGACTTAGTAAAAACGCTCAAATTTGGGTTGTATCCAAATAGAGGCTAAGTTTTTATCCGATCTTAATGAAACTTGGTATACATGTATATATTGTGATATCTGGGTCAAGTTCAAAAATTTGGAAATTTTCGAATGAACGGTTTTGAGTTATTGCCCTTGACTTAGTAAAAACGCTCAAATTTGGGTTGTATCCACAATAGAGGCTACAGTTTTTATCCGATCTTAATGAAACTTGGTATACATGTATATATTGATGATATCTCGGTCAAGTTCAAAAATGGAAATTTTGCATGAACGGTTTTTGAGTTATTCCCCTTGACTTAGTAAAAAGCGTAAAATTTTGGGTTGTATCCAAATAGAGGCTACAGTTTTTATCCGATCTTAATGAAACTTGGTATACATGTATATATTGATGATATCTCGGTCAAGTTCAAAAATGGAAATCATTGCATGAACAGATTGTGAGTTATTGCCTTGACTTAGTAAAAAGCGTAAAATTTTGGGTTGTATCCAAATAGAGGCTACAGTTTTTATCCGATCTTAATGAAACTTGGTATACATGTATATATTGATGATATCTCGGTCAAGTTCCAAAATGGAAATTATCAAATGAACAGATTTTGAGTTATTGCCCTTGACTTAGTAAAAACGCGTCAAATTTGGGTTATATCCACGATATAGGTCACAGTTTTTATCAGAAATTCAAATTTGACGATTTTTTGATGAATAGTTTATGAGTAATTGCCCTTGACTAAGTAAAATTGCGTAAAAATTCATTTTCTGTAGACACTATAGAAGCTACAATTATCTATGGATTTTAATGAAACTTGGTATGAGCATTGGAATTGATAAGAGGGCTGTCAAGTTCGATTTGGACGATTTTGCGATAAACAGTTTTGGAGTTATTGCCCCTGCCTCCATATTTGTTGAGACAAAATAGAAGCTACAATTTTCAATGGATTTAAATGAAACTTGGTGTGAGCATTAGAATTGATAAGACACAGTCAAGTTCGCATTTGATGATTTTTCGATGAACAGTTTTTTAGTTATTGCCCTTGACTTAGTAAGATTGTGTCAAAAATTTTTTGTGGTTCAATAGAAGCTACAATTTTCAATGGATTTTGATGAAACTTGGTGTTTTTGAGTTTTTTCCCTTGACTTCAATATCCATTTAGTGAATGTTTTTGAGTCATTGCTCTATTTATTTTTAAAATTCAATGCTGCCAGTGGGCGTATGTTACCTTGCCTGGCAAGCTATCTTCAACAAAACTGTGTAGATCATCCTTAGAAGTAGAGTTATCAATTGCACTCGTGAATTTTTTAATTACATCTTCTTGAGCAATTTGTAACAATGCTGTTCCTCTTGAAATTAATTTATCAACTACACTCTCCAAATTAACAATGTACATTTGAAAGAATATAATATACTTGTATGCCCATAATTTACATGGAGGTAGTGAAGTTTAAAAATTACAAACATTAAAAATTTGGGCATTTTAATAAAACATTTTAGAGCATTTCACTTTACATTATTATTGTTAATACCTGTGGCACAAGATCTTTGTATCTTAGTTCTGCTACAGTACAGCAACTTTATAACTTATCTTCGTCGCCGGCGACAGTCAGCAGTTCGTCGGCAAAATAAGCTCAGACGGTCGCCAGTTCATCGGCGACGGTCTGCAGACGGTCGCCAGTTCGTCAGCGACGGTCTGCAGACGGTCGCCAGTTCGTCGCCGAATATTTGACGACCGTCGTCACAATTTCTATAATCTTTGTGTACATCATGACGTCAAGACTTTGCTTGACAACAGACTAGTTTCTAAATATAGCTACATGTATTGTAGGTCTACAACGCAACTTTCTTTTTTTTCTACCAACAATGGTTCAGAAACTTTAAATATTACTTTTCATATTTTTCACAATTGCATTCTAATGATCGGTAACTAGTCTACGAAAGACATTTCCCTGGTCAGCCTGATTAACAAGGAATTTTGCTTTACCTCACAATGTCATTCAAATCGACCTTAGCATTAATTATTGAGATTGTTTCAATTGTGAAAAAAATATAAAAGAGAAATATTGTCAAACTGAGCTTGCTATTCGTTCTGATATTTTACCGTAGGTCAACTCATAAAAAGCGTTTCCGGATAACCGATGTTGAAATTCTAACCGGTTGCCCGTGAAATCCTAGTATTAGTAGTTACTATTACACCTGAACAAATTCCGATATCAGAACCTGAGACTGGATTCATTACAACGTTAGTAGTGATAATCCTATTTCAATATGGTGCCCAAAGAACTTAAAAGTAGTGCTTGGATTGACGCTTTCAAACGAAACTAAGCCCAAATGTATCTTGGCACGCAGTTACGAAGAAGTAGGCGTGGTTTCTCAAAACGTCAATCCCGACATCGTTGTTTTACCATTGGATGATGAAAATAGAACAAAGCGTTTATTGGTTATAATTTATACTCATTCATATGCATGAGAATGAAATATACCGAAGTAGGTGGGTCTCATAGAGTTATTTATAATAATAGGCGGTGCCAGCAAAATGATGAATGTCTACCTATTAATATTATAATAGAGAAAAAAAAGAAGAATAAATATTAATAATCCGTCAATGAGCGCAGTCGGAACTGGTTAAGCATCATTGCTATATTGACCGCTGTAGATTTAGGCTGGGTTGGGCGTCGTGATTTTAAATATATCCCCCGTGATAAGTTTGAATTTAAAATTATAAAAATAGAGCCGGTGGCCCGAGAATTAATTTATTATAAAGTCCGAGGTCGTAGGCCTAGTCCCGAAAAGCCATGGTAAAAGGGTTGTTACACATTCTTTTCATCGAATTGAGAATCTGCTTGATATCCTAGTTTCTATGGTTAAATAATCTGTTATAGGCTTTACATTTCTACGTTCTTTGGTTGGACACCCCAAGTGCCCCAACACGCATTCCGTGGAGGGTTGAAGTATAGGCTCCACCCATTATTCTCCTCTTGTCACTCTCAGTCTCATAGGCCGGCTATCGTTGTTTAATCTTTTGACAAAAAAAATAGATTGATGAAGCCTTTAATGGGCACATTCTGCATATCAACTCAAAACTAAGGTTTTTTTCCATGCATGTGTACATAATAAAAATTCTGATGACATGTATTTCAAAATAATAGGCTTAGCCTAGTAGTAGTGGCGCAGGCCTAGCGCATTGTTAATTTCGCTCATGAAAGAATTATGATTCTTGGCGTCAAAAGATGAAGATTTGGATCGTGACGTGATGGTCATTAAATTATGACATCAGTCATCAGCTCTTCTTGACAACGGAAAGCGATGGATTTTCTTTCTGGAAGTGGCGACGAACTGGCGACCGTCTGCAGACGGTCGCCAGTTCGTCGGCAACAATTTGACGACGGTCGGCAAAATTTTCGTCGCCAGTTCGATGATCTGCAGATAAAGATAAGTTATAAAGTTGCTGTACTGTACTTTATTCTCATGACATATGGATTCATTAATGCTAACATTGTGGTCCATCTGGTCATAATGCCTGAAACACCAAAATATAACATATTTGTAATAACCTACAGTTTTCATCCTAAATAAAACGTTTGACTATCGATATATTAACTTCCACCATTTATGTTAGCAATTTGAACTTTAAGAGAAAGATTTTTAATGCTGAACCACTAAACTTAAGTTGTGTTCCAATAATAAGCCACATTTTTGGACGAAATCAAGGGCAATTCATTTAGTTGCAGGATTACCTTCTATATATTATATAATGTGTCTCTTAAAAGAGTTGAATAAATTATACTGCTCTGGACACCCTCCAATTCCACAAATAATGTTAAAATTTGGACTTGTTTAGTGGAATGTATATATGTGCCTCAACAATTCACATAGTGTCAAGCAAATGAAGCAGGCAAATTGAGCATCTCAAGGCCTTGCCCAACATCTTGCTGAAAAATGACCAAAAAAATCTTAAATGTTATTATTTTAAACCTTCTGATTAAAAGAAAGAAAATTCAAGAAAAATATACTTGTCAAGAGATAAAGTTCACGTGGTCATGATTTAAAGTGTGACGTCACTTTTCTTCAATGTCACATTTCTTCAACGACCAGGAAGGCGCAATGGCGATGAAAGAAAATGAAAATTTTAATCTTAAGTCATCCAGTGAAGTAACCAAATTATTAAATCAAAAATATGGTGAAGAGGTGGAAGATATAGTCAAGAGTAAGTTGTAAACACTTTTTATATGATTCAGACGCGAGTGATGTCCCCTATCCAAGATGGCGGCATTAACTGTGAAAGAGTCTATTCACAATAATTTTCATCATAAATTTGAGCTATGTGGAACAATTTTGACTGACAAGTGACAATTTAATATTTAGATTAATCTTTGGAATTACTGGATGTTTTTCAGCTGCAAATATTGATGGTGAAACCTTTTTAACATTAAAAAGAGATTATCTCTTGGAGCTTATGCCTGGAGTGGAGCACTTTAAAACCAGAAAATCCTTGCTTAAGTACATTGATTGATTTGATATATTAATAAAGTGTAGCTTTGGTTAATCAGGTGATTCATGTTAGGAATAATTTATCTTATTGAATGTAGAGAGTGGTTGTGTCTCTCATCCTTGTGTCAGTTGTGTCTACTATCTCTGTTTTTGTTTTTGCAGGAAATGTGTACCGGTAATGAAGTCTGTATTGATAAGACAAAGCCTACACCAAGTACAAGTGCAAATTTTCTTTTCACATACCATGACAAGATGTCAGTGCAGAATGTGGATTTCCCACTTGTTACATGTACACCAATAAAATTTCCAATATATTCAGAACCTGAAATGGAGATGATTACTCATTTACAAGTAGAAATGAAAAACAAGCTAATTCAGAACACTATAACTTCCATGAGGAGCTTAACTAATTCACTGGAAAATAGAGAGCCTACAAATCCTGAATTGGTAATGATGGCTAAAGCATTAGTTGAAAGATATCCTTCCCTGAAAGACAACAAGATTCTGAATGCAGATAAACCTCATGTAAGTTTAGGTTACAATCAATACTAAGCGCAATTGATAAGCTTATAGTTGAAAAATGTTTAAATATATTATCCTGTTTCCAATGAACAATCCATAAACAGGTAATCTGTCAACAACATGACACTAGCCATTATTGTCAGCTGAACTATTTTAAAAATACAGTAAATCATTTACAATAGATGTAACAAACATATTGTATGTGTCTCTAAAAGATTGTGATGTCCCCAATATGATTTCTTGATTGCAGCTTTGGAAGTATATGTGTTATTTTTTTTGGGAATGTATATTGATGTTTTTGAAAAGGCGTCTTAGCAATATAAAGCCTGTAAAAAAAACAAAAAAGGTCTTTGCCCGATTAAAGGAAAAAAGAAATTAAAAATCCTGTCACTGAAGATGACCAAAATCCTGTAACGGTTTCTGAAGAATAATAACTGATACTAGAAAAGAAATCAGTAAGTATTCATATTGTAAAAGAGGTCCCACATACAACAGGAAACAAAGATAAAACTAGAACTGTGAACAATTCCGAGTGTGGCAACAATCCATTATTCCATGGATTTCAAACCTTTTGAAACTTTTAACCTTTAAGCTTTCAATTTCGATTATTTAAAGTTAAAAAAAATAATTAACAGAAAATTTAAAAGAACTTTCAGGTACCTAATGCAACCTCATCTTTCTACATACATACACATGTTAAATTGTACATAATATAGAAACAAAAGCTTCGACATAGAGAGGTGGAAAATAGATTTATTTAATCTTAAGGGTATTTAATCTAATATACCGTTATCGTTATCGTATGGTTAGTTGTACAGTCTAACCTTTTCTTACCAATCAACACAATTTGACTTTATGACCTGTTACATAATCTTTTTAACTCCTCTTGTAAGATTTATATCTGTTTAATTAGGATGTGATTTTATTCCAAAATATTTTCGAACATTTTATTTATACATATTGATCTATATATTGTTTTAAATCTGTGAATTTGTACATTATTAATCTGTTCGAATTTTGTCTTAAGTAGAACTAAAAAATGTTAAAATCGTTTTCTGCTTTTTCAACAGTTTACGGTCTATAACTAAAATAAAGATATTTTTAGAAAATGAGGACAAGCACATTGCAATAATATCAATTCAAATTTCAAAAAAATTACATAATGAGATTAATTTGTAATGTATGGCTCAATGACCTATGTGTGAAAGGTTCAAACCAACAGTTTTATTATCATTGTGGAATTACCTCTTTTAACACCTGTCAATCATGGTAACCACAAAAATCTCTTATTTTAGCAGAAAAATAGAAATTGTTGTTTTATTTTGCGAAATTAAATAATTTATACCGCAACAAGCAACAATTTATAATTTTGTATTAAACTATCCGTGTCATATCGTTAAATAGAGAAAATCAAGTCCTTTTATATTTTAAAATCCATATTGATGGGGAATATAAACATAAAGAGTTAGATACTCATTTGAATAAGAAATATTTTTAAAAATATGATTATGAATTATTGTCATATATCGTTGAAAAAGGGAACCAAATGGGCATTGATAATTTGTGAAATTCAACTCTTTGCGTACGCTAGAGATTGTGATACAACCAAATGTCAATTTTTTTATCAAGGACATTTTACATTGAAAATTTCAATGTCAATGAAGGTCAATATGGACTTTTGAATTTTCAAAAAATTCAAACGGGAATAAAAAAAATTCAAATTTCCAGCATTTTTTAGATAAAGTAACAAGGTTTTTATAGACACCAAAATCATAAAAATCAGATAAAATTTAGCCTACTAATCAAAGTTTTGCTAAATTTCCCAACTCTGATGTAGCAGCGCATACGTGACTTTCATATGATATTTTTTTTTCTTAGATGATTAAAATTACTTATGTTAGAAAATTTGTACTGTTTTTGTCTACATTTGTGAATTACACCGGAAGCAGGGTCGCCCTAAGTAATTCGAGAAACAGGAAGCCCCCAAGCACAAACCAGAAGTGATTCAAAAATTTTGATGAGATATTTTTATTTGTTGTGGCCTTCTCTCTATATCCTGCAAATTTCAGATCGATCCGATAATTAGCTCCCGAGTTGAAAATTTTAATTTTTATTTTATCAGATAAATCCTGTTATAAAGAAAATTAAAAAGGAAACCCGAGGTAAATCGGTCTTTAAATAAGGTCTACAACTACCAAAGAAATTTTGTCAACATTATGCAAAAAGTCACTTCCGAGTAACCAAAACTTTCATGTTAGATATTCATTTTTGATTCCAGCCTATTCTAAGATCTATGATCAATATAGATATATTCCATTCTTTTCAGTTTGGGCTAGCGAGCTTCCCAAAAAAAAAAAAAAAAAAAAAAATCAATTGCAGAACAAAGCTTGTCAATCGATTAAAATCGGTTGCCACCCAACAACAGAAAACCATTTAAAAGGGAAAATGATATACTTTTAGAATATCTGATGTAGGGTACCACTTTGAAATTCAGACTCTAAGTTATGTGAAATTCTTGGTGGAGTTTAAGCATGATTGCTTAGCTAATTGAAAAATGGTTAATCTTACCAGTGCACTCAAATTGTTTTTGTGCACTTGATAATCCAAAAGATTTTTTTTTAGTTCCCTCTGAACAACAGAACTAATGTGCAAAATTTTGGTAATTTATTCTGCCTTTGCTTTCAGCATTAAGGAAAGAGGAGGAATATATGGCCAAGCATTACAACCAACTAAACATTAAATGAAATAGAAAAAACTTAATCCTAAAATAATTTCCTAATTACTAAATTTGGAACGAAAATCAAAAAGAAATTTAATTGAAAGCTTAGGACAACGAAAGCCAGAAGGTGGATTCCATTTTAAAACCCTATCCCTGTTTTACAAATCCTGTCCATGTAAGCATTTTTATTTTAAATAAACACTTTACCTTTGAACCATGCTAGGAATGAGTAGCAGAATTGCAGTATCTCTATATGACTGTAACCTCTAGTGGTTATATATTATTATTGTACTGTAATGTGATGGGATGACACTATCCAAACTGTATTTGTGACAGCAAGTGTATTTGCAAATATGTTTCTATTCTGTTTGTAATATGTTTTAGTTATTGGAAGAAATGCAAAGGGAGTTAGATCAGGAGGCACCATTTTTGGCTGAATGTAGCCAAAAAATGGCATCATATTGGGAGCAGATATACATTTATGGAATAATGAACAATTTGAAGCCATTGCCTGAAAAATTTTGCAACTCTGGTAAGAACCTTTTTTGTGCCCTCTCTCCATTCCCCTTGGAACTAAATAAACACCACTGTCTTGGAGAAAAAATGTCATTTATTTTGACCATAATATAATAACAATAATTGACAGTGTACAATATCTACTAATATTGTACAGTGATGTGTTGGGCTTAAAATAACACAAATTTAGACCAGATGAAATAGAGACACTAAAAATTCCTGGCCCAACACCAACTGACATCATTCTCCAGACAGTGAAACAATTGAACAATGTGTATAATCAATGAACCTTGACAATAACAGCTTAATCAACAAAATTAACAAAATTACAAAATCATGTGACCTTAACATTAGCTTAGAGTTTTCAAATATCATGTGAAATCAACAATTGTAGCACAATAATATTGAGCTGAAACAAAGCTGGTAAATATCAATAATAACAAATAAAAAAATTTCAAAATAAAAAACATAACAATATTTCCTTAGATGTAGAATTTAAATTGAGGATAGAAAGCTACTTAAGAAAAGACAAAGAAAATACAATAGTCTACACTATAATACAACAGGAGACACATAACTCAGCTAGCCTAATCCCTACAAATCCTGAACCTAGGTAATAATATCAGAATTTGTAACCTATTAACAAAAAATTCTTTGGACACAGAGCTCAGGACCTAATCAAGTGAGTGTAAACATGGAACACGAATATATGATTGAACGGCATTACTCTTCCTCCATCCAAAGCTGTGGAGTGATTCTTCTGAATAACCTTTTAAATAGGCAGCAGCAGCAGCCCCAATTCTAAAGGAATGTAGCTTATATCGAGAAGAATCCAAACCAATGTATGATATTAACTTAGACAATATTTCATTTACAAAATTTATGTAATAGGCTTACCTGCCGGAGATTGGAAAAGCGGCCCAGATACATTAGCCTAGGAGCTACGTGGCATTTGTTCATAAAGTTGAGTACAAAAGGTTTGAATATTTAATTCTATAGCTATAGGCCTACCATGAAAGGAATCCGGTGTCTTAAGTGCCGCAATCCCGGGGTTTGGCCCCTGGGGGTCTCAAAAAAAAACCCCAGAATCTATTTTAATCATAATATCGAGTACATCATCCATTTCAACGCATTTTAATTCAGATAAACCCTGAATGTATAATGGTGCAAAAATGCCTGGGGTTACTAATTAAGACACATACTAATTAGGGGCTAATTAATTATTTATTCAAACTTTTGAGTACATTCAAAATACTTTTTGTATGCGGTCATTTAGTCACTCCTGGCATTACATCAACAACTTAAGACGCCATTTTCTCTGGGGTTTGGAGATAAGATGGGGTGTAAATACGGGAGGGGTGGGAGTACAATAAAAACTTATATAATAAACAAGGAGCTCAAGAAATAGATGATGTACAAACACATGGTAAATGCAACTTTACTGGCTCAGATGTTGACTTATGCTTGTAATTGAATAGAGATATTTCAACTGCACAAAGTGATTGAGACTTGAACGAAAATCGGACATGACTCAATTTAACAACATTATTCGGTTGATTCTTAGACTTAACAACAAGTTCCCCTATGCGGAAGAAACCTGCAAATGCTAATGAAAAAAGTGCAGTTAATAAAACCGTATGGTATTTTACAGATATAACAATCGGAATGGCATTTAATAATCCATTCAAAATGTTTGCTGTAATTGGAAGACGATTCTCAAGTGGGCAATGCAACTTCTGTATTCCTTTCAATAAATTTTTTACTAGAAAAGAATGCAAAGAGTGTGGGTATCCCATAGATTTTTGAACATAGGATAAAACTGACACATGGCTTGTTAGTGGTGCAGGAGCAAAACCTGACTAAAACAGAAAACTTAAATAATTCAATAATACTATGGATGGAATCGGAAAATTAGGCGCAAGCGAAAAACGGCGACAGAAATAAATTTTGACCATGAACAAAAATATGTTACTTGAGAATTTTGAGATAGAGCCTGACTAAGAGAATTTTGAGATAGAGTCTGACTAAGCAGAAACTCTGTTGTTTCAGTCAAATTGTCAAAGGAGTTTGATCTATCATTTGTGTTTCTTTGTCTAACCAGGGTGCTAGCCTCCTTGCATCCTGAAATGAAAAACGAGACAATGCGTCAGCGACAACATTTGTCTTGCCTTTGATATGCTTTGCACGAATCAAAATGTTATATTTCAAACAAGTTAAAACCAAACGGCGTAATTATTTCATAAGAATAGGACTTTTTGAAGTGTTTTTTTTAAGACATAAACCAAACATTCATTATCATATAAAAGCAACAATTTGTGATTACGCAGTAGGGTGCCAAAATGTTCTATTGCCACTACAATAGGAAAAAACTCTAACACACTTATACTATAACCAGGTACGTCTGAAGACCAACGACCCACAAACCATTTTGACCCCTGAACTGCTGCATAGCCCTTGGTAGACGCTGCATCAGAATACAATTGTAAAATATCAGAATCAGTCCACTTATCATGCAAGAACATGCATTTACCATTGAAATGAAGCATGAACTCATATCATATTTGTGAATCCAATTTTGCTGAGTTAGATATTCGGATTTTTAAATGTGCCTTTTTAACTTTCAAGGTGAGATCATGTAATCTTCTTAGAAAAGTTCTCCCCGGGACTACTACCAAGGAGGCAAAATTGAGAAGTCCAAACAAGGATTGAAATTGACAAAGCGTTGAGTTCTTCATACTTGCACTACTACATGTTTGACCATTAATCGCCCATTACTCTACCATTCTATTTTCCCATTAAAAAGAATTAATTTTGCCCATCAAAATACCTTTAAAATGTATGTTATTTAAATGCCATTATTTTGTTAGTATTCCCATTAAATTTCCAAAATAATGTCTGTGAATTAGAGATCAGTCTTATGTTAATGTCCATTAAATCTTATGTTATATAATGGCCATGAAATTTGAGATTCTGCCATTTTAATGCCCATTAAATCTTATCCCATTAATTTCTGTAGACAATTCTGGCAACTCTGTAATTCATCGGATCTTTCTCTTAGAGATCTCCGACTAAATGTCACAATTCATTGGATTCAAGATGCCTAGGATCATTTCATAGTCTTGATATGACAATTTATTATTTTCAGAAGATTTTTTAATTCATAACATGGATATCTAAGGATAAGGCATCATTAAAAGGGCGATCAAACTTTTATTTTTTCGTCTGCTTTAAAGGACCTTCTGCCCATGCGCGGAATTGTCGTAATTGTCAACAGTGCAGAATAATGTTATATTTGCTTTTTTGTCCACATACACTAAACTAAAATGTACTTACTGTGGTTAACTTTAACGATGCGAACTTCAGTGTACAGAATCATGATTTACAAGTCATTTGATTTATATTTTTGACAATGACGACAACCGTAATACGGTTTATTATTGGCAGTGTTGCCAGATTTACTCAATTTAGCTTCGTCTCCCGGCCTTCAATATGACTTTGAACTCAGATCAAACGATGGATCTCTCATCTAATGAACTATCCTGCAACTTAACTTATGATACCTTAAAAGACTCAGAAATATCTTTTAACAAGTCGATTATCAACTTTATGGAACAGCCTACCTTGGAAAAGCCTACTTTGAATTCAATAAACTCTGATTTTTTTTATATCTGACTACACCCACTATTCTACTTCAATTGTTATCCAATACAAATCAAATACGGTTTATCATCTATTGTACAAATCAGTTATATCTGATCTTATTTTCTATAAAAATGCAGTAAACAATGGTACAATTTATAAGCCTAGTGATAATTCTAACGTAACAGTTACATTTTATAATCAAGTTCTAAAAATTCATGTTCAAGGCCATGGAAGTTCTTCTTGGGTCGATGATAATATAATTAACTGTAGTGTAAAACATCGCTTTTCCCCAGTAAAGTATAGAGAAGCAGTTTCTAATGTTCCCTCAACAAGCACTCCTATACTTCGCCACAGCTTCACAACGAGATCTCCTACCAAAGAATCGTCCAACATGGTATCAGTTGACATAAGTGTTTTTAATTCTCTTATTGATGCTGTCTCTACATTAACTACTAAAATGAACGAAATAAATGAAAAACAATCCGACTTTTTTGATGAACTGAAATTTCTTAAAAACTCATTTAAGGAATCTGAAACTGATTCCCAAAAGCCTATTACTAAAGACGCTTCTACCAACACTGATGAGAGTATAAAAACAAAATTTACCATTTCTAACTTTCAATATAACCAAGATTTCCCCCCTCTTCCAAAATCTGCACCATTTTTTAGCAATGTTCACATCCCCTCCTCTAATTCACAAACAAGTCAATCAAACGCGTATAGTGCCCCCAACTCCTTTACCAACAAACCGATCCACAGGAAATGTGAAACTGCAGAAACACTGGTCATTGGCAGCTCAGTCTTGCGACATCTTAAATCCAAACTTCTTAGCTTGGCTTCTCGACAAGAAATATTTCTAAACCTGCATGGTTATCTAAAGAGATTTTTGATTTAATACATCACCGGGATTATCTTAAAAAGAAAGGCGACTATCTTCAATATAAAAAGGTTCGAAACACAGTTAAAACTGCAATAAGATCTAGTAAAAGGAAATATTTAGAATCATTAGTATCTGATAGAAAGAATAGTAAAAATATTTGGAAAGCTATAAACAATGCAGCTGGTATTAATAGTTCACAATCTACACCTCTTATTGATCCCGAAACTTTTAACGATTACTTTATAAATGTTGCTAAAAATTTATTAAGTACTGCTTCAAATTCTTTAAGTACTTCTAATGCTCGTGTTTTAAACGATTTTGTTAAAAGTCGCATTCCATCAAAAACTGCTGCTTGTCAAATACCTTTTATGAATACTGCTGGTGTCTGTAAATACCTTTCTAATTTAGACACATCGAAAGCAGTTGGTCTTGATGGTGTCAATGCTTTTTTTCTAAACGTTGGTGCCAGTGTGTTTAGTTATTTCCTCACTTATTGATAAGATGTATTGATAAGAATATTTTCCCAGATGTCTTGAAACAGGCAAAAGTATTACCCTTTTATAAATCTGGCAATAAAAATTTGCCAAGCAATTACAGACCTATATCAATTCTACAAGCTCTCTCTAAACCACTAGAAAAACATTTTCATTTTCATATGAACTGTTACTTAACTAACCATAACCTTTTATATTCAAAACAATCTGGCTTTAGATCCAATAGTTCCTGTCACACAGCACTAACCAATATAACCGAAAATATCTATGATTCTCTTAATAGTAACATGCTTACTGGATTAATATTCTTCGATTTTCGTAAAGCTTTCGACATGGTAAATCACAATATGCTTTTAGAGAAGTTAAATTTCTATAATTTATCCAATGATCTTCTAGCATTTTTAAAATCCTACCTTACTAATAGAAAACAGTGTATCTCCATTGGCCAAAACCAATCTACTTTTCAATGTATTACTTCTGGTGTACCTCAAGGATCAATCTTAGGACCCTTATTATTCAATTTATTCATAAATGATCTTCCACTTCATTTAACATGTAACTGTGATCTGTTTGCAGATGATACTACGGTATATTCATCATCTTTAGATATTTGCACCTTAAACTCTGTTCTTCAATCCAAAACTAATAAAATTGTTCAGTGGTGTCATGATAATTCGATGGCCATCAATCAATCGAAAACTAAAACTATGTTAATTGGCTCAAATCATCAGTTAAATATTCCAGGAAATGACCTTTCTTTACATATATTGAACTCTAAAATTGAAAATGTCTCGGAATTTAAACTATTGGGTGTTATTTTGGATCAAAATTTTAATTGGAATAAACATGTTAATTATGTTTGTAAAATTTTAAACCAGAAATTATTTCAAATGAGTAAGATTAAACCTCTCCTTCCTTCAAACCTCGTTAAATTATTTTATTTTGCACATTTTCAGCCATATATTGATTACTGCTCCTCCATTTGGGATACTTATAATAATTATTCTTTAAAAGTCCTTAATAGACTTCAAAAATTGGCGTTCCAGCTTATTGATAAAAAACCGTACTTAAACCTTCTCTTACTTTATCTTCCCATGAAATATTATCCTCGGCACTTAACATTCTTACAGTTCAAAAACGTCATCTAGTAAATAAATGTATATTTCTCTTTAAAATATCAAATCATAACTGTCCAGATTATCTTAAAAACATTCTTCAATATAAAAACACTCCATATGCATCCATTAATCAGAGATTTCAAATTCCAAAACCTCTTAAATCTATTTATAAGAATAGCTTAAAATACAGAGGACCAGGTTTATGGAACTCTCTGCCTAGATACATAAAGGAAATCAAAGATTTAACTAAATTTAAAAAACTACTATTTTCTCACCTGAAAAGTCAGAACGACATAGTATAATGACTAGTTTATGTATATAACTGTTAATAGTTTTGCTGGTTTTATGATTTTAATTTGTTGTTTTTAGTTTCTATTGTACTATATGTTGGATTCCTTTAAGGGCAAAATTGTAAAAAGGCCAGGCCTAATTTTCACCCTAATAAAGATTTTATTATTATTATTATTATTATTAAATAATTCTCCATAATATTTCATATGTCAAAATATTCGTTTTACCTTTGATCTTAGTAGGCTATATTATTTTATTTTTTTGTTTTCTGATTATGATAAGAAACATTCCAGAATTTAGAAGAAATCTTCATGTTGATCAACAAGTCTTTTTTTGATGCGAGTCGGCAGGTCGGCCAAGTGAGCCGAGTCGGAATTTTACCCTCACCGTTCTTTTAGCTGCAAGTGTACTTGTGGTTTTTGATTTTGTTTGGCCATGGGTTTGCCCTGTTGTTGATTGACCCTTAGCTGCAGATGTACTTGTGTGGTTTTTGATGTTGTCTGGCCATGGGTTTGACCTGGTGTTGATGGACCCTTAGAACTTTTCAATTTTTCTCTTTGAGCGGATTTTAATATATGTTTTGAGGATTTATTTAACCTTTCAGTTTTCCAAAGTATAACTCTTTTTATTACTGCTTAATTTAAAAACTCAAAACCATCCCCTTTTGCTGGTAGTTCTGGAAAGTTTTCAACTGCATGTATGGATCTAACCACCACTTGCAAAAAAATTTCATCCTTTTTTGCTACGTATATCCCCTTGGCAACTACCGGTAATTGTTGCTTTTCATCCAAAATGTTTACATTTGTACCAGCCTCAAACACTTCACCTTTTTGTTCATCTTCTTCTTGGTGTTTCTTTTGATTTGATTCTTTTGATTTCCTATCCATTTCTACAGAGAGATTAGAGCTTGTCCTTTTCCATTTTGCACAAGATATGTCCTTCAAATATTTTCTCCTATTTTGAAGATGTTCCCCAAGGCGTTTCCATACTTGGACATCTCTGCCTTTCAATTGTGGTGCATTGGAATACAAAAGCTAGAAAAACATCTTTTTTTTTTAATAGATATTAGTAGTGGAGCTTTTTTCCATATACGTGCCCCAGTAGCACAGTTCTGTAATAGATTGCATAAAGTCTTTTGAGCTGCAGTAGATGCATGCCTCAATCTTTTCTTTGTAAGGAGCTCTTCTGCTGTAAATTTGATAGATGAATTTCTTTTTTCCTCACAAGTAGGTTTCGAATCCAATATATTGGGTGTACCTAAACATTCAGATTTTTCCTTAGCAGACTGTTTCATCTTTGAAGCATCAGCTGAACTTTCTCCTTCAACCTTTCTACTTTTTAAATCCGAAATAAATTGTCTTAATTTACATCTGTCTGTAAATAAACAATCCTTTAACAAATCATTTACATCATCATTCGTAAACTTCACCATAACATTGTTATCGATGCCATTCTCTGAAATAAAGAAAAAGTATGGTAGTGTAAACTAGAGGTTTAAAATATTTAGACAGCTTTCTACAGACAAATAACAAAATCACAGTCATCGATTGACCAATCTTGAATTTATGTTAACATATAGTTACACAGACTGAGGTAAATACACTTGAAATTCTTCACAAGACAGTTCCAAAATGCATATATATATCTACAAACAATCCTCCAAAAATAACAAGCTCAGATGGCTTCATCTATGATAGGCAGAGTATATATTATACTTATTATAGAGAGGAGACTGAGCACGCACGCACCAGCTGATAAGTGGTGGCACTGCAAATCTCATGTTAGATCTAGGTAATTTTAGGTTATGCATCACTATGGGTATGTGCCAAAGGTGCATACATACTTATGAAAGATGGCACCTTAGTCACTCAACTCTGATATAGATGAGACCTTTGAAGTATTAAGTCTATTTTAGGCTAAATAGGCTATTAAGGTTTTCTGAATTCTATGCATGGTTTCCTTACTTTTATGCAATTCGAGACCACCCTTTTGATTATTAGCAGATTTCCTAAAGACAAAGTAAGCTTATAGGCTACATAGCCCAATTCATGTTGCTAAATTCTTATTAAGCATAATAGATCTACACTTGTTTTCCCTATCTGATCTTGTCTCTATGATGAGTCTATTTAGAGGCGGTTAAATGCGTGTATGGGACCTCAATTTTGTAAAATTTTCCAAGGCTCTGCAGTTAGTGGAACAGTTCATGATTTGGCCCCCACCCCTTCATAAAATCCTGGCCACGCCACTGCTAAATAAGGCAATGTTTCTTCAGTTACAGGACCATATAGGCCTACTAGTGTAGATAAACCTACCTATCAGTATATTTGTTGCTTTCTGACTCAGCTTGAGCATTTTGAAACTCTGTTCAGATGTTGAAATAGAATCTGAAATCCTAGTTTTCTTAACCTCACTAACGGAAAAATGGCGGAAATAGTCTGATAACGCAGTAAAAAAGTCACAGACTGCTAAAAAGGCAGGTAAATTTACATGCCAATTCGTTCACTTTCAATATCGTTCGTTCTGAAAGTATAAAGTCTAAAAAACGGTTTAAGTTTGGATTTCCACAATTCTTGTCAATAATTGCATTTCGTGCAATGGTAGGTCTTAATTACTATTTAGATGTTGTATTTGTATTTTAATTGGCCTATTTATTTTCCACTACCACTGTACCAAAAATTAAAAATTCTTTAGGCCTTTGAAAAGTGGCTTGCTTCAACAAAGTCAAGATTAAAAAGGCCTAAAAGGGGGAATAACTCCGCTATACTAATAATTGATTACAGGGACGTAACCCAATAACAATAGTTTACAGACTACCCAAATGTAATTATCTTCCATAATTATGTATTTGTGTTGCTTACAACCTCCTTATGCAAACACGAGTTTTACGGACCTTGCTCGTTTGAGATGGCAAAAGATCAACTACTAAAATGCAAAAACTGCATTTATTTAAATTTCTGATAAATGACGATAACAATATGAATAAAATTGAAAATTTACTGATTTGGTAAATACATACTTGGAGGAAATAGCATCAGGAACCTGAACTACTGGCAAAGGAGTTGTCACATTATTAGTTTCTTGAGATACCTTATTTGAAAATTGAGACTTGGAATATTGGATTGATCCAAAGAAGCGCCACTACTAGTACTTCTTGCTCGACGTGCGTAACAAGAAAGAACTGAATGAGTGGTAAAACCACACCGCAAACAAGCATGACGATATCTACAATTTGCATAAGAGCAACCTCAAGCTTGAGGAGAATTAAACACAAAACAAACAGATTTAGCACGAGAATTGGATTAGAACGGCACTGCCGGATTACTTGTGTTTGAACTATTCGTAGCTTTCCCTGATACTTTTGTACTATGAATAGTGGTTGCCTGAAGCCATAAATCTGGGTGTTTTTACATGTTCCAGGGAAAATTAGTACTCAATTTCTGATGTAAGGTCCTAAACTCTGTATCATAAAAAGTAAAAGCCACTGGGCCATAATTATGAGCTGATTCAGTTATCACAGACAGGTAAGCGATCAAGCTCGCCACTGCCTGGGGAAATCTTTGGACATATATGTCCATAAAAATGTGGAAAGCCTTATACCATTGATCTAAGGTTAAAGACTTTCCCGAGGAAGTGGATAGCTTGAAAACTGGTTCATTGTTCACTTCAGAAGTATTAATTGAAAACTGATCAGAAGTTGACCCTGAAACTGAAACTGAACAAAAGGGACATATTTGTCCATCCAAATATCATGGTTATGTTTATCTGAAACATGGTTAGAAACAGACCAACCTTATCCTAAAGTAGCACTAAATGAAGGAACACGCAAAGAGGTACCTTGTGGAAATAGCTGTGATGCATCCACATTAAACACATCACCATTGTTTGTATCTTGATTATTTCTAGTTTGACTATTGTTGCCGACATGAGAGGGATATACAAGGGACACTGAAGGATCTGCAGATATTGGAGCTGAAGTTGATGCACTTGGTTGGTTGGCAGTATTGTTAAATACCAGTTCAGAAGTATCTTTTTTCTGAGACACACTATCTGCATAAGGATCGTTAACTATCAGCCCTCTCTTCAACATCTTCTGTAAAATAATATTTGTCAAACAATCTTCCGCAGTTGTAGACAACATTTCCTCTTCATCACTCTATTTTGGGGAAGGATCCCTACTCTGCTTCAAAATTCCTAGAAAAAAAACGTAACACAATTAAGTAATCAAATTCGGCACAAAAAAAATAATAAATTAGCTGTTCCTATTAAACACCAAAGTAAGGCACCTAGTAAGCCAGAATTTGCACATACACTGATAGTATGCCACCCCATGAAAATAAATTACACATACACGATAGTGAGGCACCACATGGAAATAAATTACACATACACTGATAGTATGCCACCCCATGAAAATAAATTAAGACATACACTGATAGTATGCCACCCCATGAAAATAAATTACACATACACTGATAGTATGCCACCCCATGAAAATAAATTACACATACACTGATAGTATGGCACCATAGAAATTAATTGACACATATATTAAGTCACTATTTTCAAACAAAAACTGTACCACTAGGCTAATAAGACTTACACTTTTTCCAGAACATACCAACATATGTCCCAAAATAGCGTCCCTCAAACTCCTCATAAAAAGAGGATAACCACATTCCATACAGAGATGAACACTATCGGAGGCATAAATATTAGAGGTAGGCTTCTTCAAACCTGCCATGTAATGCCAAAATGACACAGGTACTGACTGGGGTTGTTGACACAATCTATTACGTTCTGAATTTGTTATCACTAAATTATCATTATAATTCTCATACACAGTAGTGCGACAAGGCAAAAGTTCAGAAATTACCACACATCCCGGTGTTCAATGAGGTCTATTGGCCACATACATTCCAAATGAATAAATCTCTGAAGCCAACTTCATTGGATCCAAAAACGGATCTGCAAAATCACTCGACCTGGCATGAATAATTATAATATCACGTCCCAAATATCACGATGCACTGATTCGTAAAGTCGACCATGTGGGTCATTGATAACCTGTAGACCGCAGAAACCTCGAAATTTGATGGAACAAAGTTTTTGTATCCAGACCGTGATTGGCCCGAGTTTTATCAGCCTCCACAAATGCATTTAATTTTTTAATATAACTGCTTTCGAATATTAGAATTCCAACAGGTTCCGCTACCGGACCATTGGAATATCGTGTGGTTTTTTCACAGAATAGAGAATTATTTTCAATGAATTTGCCATATTGAAAACTAAGACCTAGAGAGACAACTCAATAAAGTCGAACCAAAGCCAACTTTCACGTAAGAGAATCAGGAAAATTAAAATACTGAACTTGAATACTAATAATAATTTAATAGACATCTGCAATTGAGACAAATTTTTTCCCAATCCTCAAAACACGTGTTTTTCCATTCACTCGTTCTCGAGAGAGGTCGGTTACCCTGTATAACTCGCGAGATCAAGTATGTCACAAATGACATTATTACAATAATGTTTATTTTTGGTATTATTTCTCATACACACCAATAGCCAATTTTGTATACTTTTTATTAATTTTTTTATCCATTTTTCAACATGCCTGATATTGACATAGATATACAATTACCACTCTGATTTGAGTAACCAGATAATATTTTATTGACAATTATTGAAAAGAAATGAATTTTATATGATAGATATTTGATATTATAGATAAAAAGGCAGAGGCTGTATTATTGAACCTTTCCCAGATTTTTCCTGGTATGAAGAAAAATGTGCCATTGGCGCTAGAAATCAGGGTAAGCAAGTATAAGTACTCCTTACTCTAAGAAAGCCACAAATGATGTAACATTTTTTACATCACCAAAAAAATAGGCATATATAGTCATTGCCCCTATCCATTATACACAGTAAATAAAGTTTATATTTATCATCACCTATGTTATCTTTTAATTATGGAGGGATAACGGTGACTGTAAAACTCTGTGTGAGATTGTTCGTTAGCCTGATGAGGGCTCTAGAGCCTCTCGCTGGGATCGACTGGATACTAAGAAGGACTAGAGAGTAGATAAACTTATAGAGTTAATATCCCTCTAACCAGAGAAAAGGCTTTGTTTAGACATGAAATAGTTTTTAAACACTAGTAAACACTATTTCACTTCTAAACAAAGCCTTTTATAGAGGGATATTAACTCTATAAATTTATCTCTTAATTAACTTTATATTTTACAGGATGAAGAAGATATAAATGTAACGATGAACAAACTGAAACGTCCATCCATTATTATTATTAAAAGTGGTTTATTCATAACAATATGCAACAGAATATTTTCTAAATTAGAGAAAAACTCATATACCAATGCCATTCTGGTGTATGTCACCTTGGTCTACACATTTCGTATGGAATACATTCCTTGACAGGAAAATGCAATGTTATTTCTTCAGAAATATGTCCTTTTAGGCAATATATATGGAAAGGAGTGTGGAAAATTTATGAAAAATGTTAAAAAATTAATTGAATTTGTTGATTAAAAATAAAGATCTAATTGCCTGAATATGTGCTTATTTGTGTCTTGGTTGGGTCAAGTAGTAAGATATTTCTTATGTAATCCTTGTAAGGCATAATATAGTACTTGAGTAACAACTTAAAAACACAATTTTACATATTACAATTACAAAATTTTTATTCGTTCTACGTTTCGACAATGATCCTGTTGCTAACTGTAGAACTGTAACAGGAACATTGTCGAAATGTAGAATGAATAAAAATTTAGCAATTGTAACGCATAAAATTGTGTTTATAAGATATATCTTCTTTAAACTCTTTGAAGAAGGGTAAATCTTTTTTTAAAAAATTCTTGAAACAAGATATATTCCTTCTTGAAAAAGTCTTGAAACAAGATATATTCTTCATAAAAGTCCATGAGGCAAGATATTTCTTGTTAAAAAAAAAGTCTTGAAACTAGATATATTCTTCTTAAAAGTCCATGAGGCAAGATATTTCTTCTTAAAAAAAGTCTTGAAACAAGATATATTCTTCATAAATGTCCATGAGGCAAGATATTTCTTGTTAAAAAAAAATATTTCTTCTTAAATAAAGTCTTGTCGTAAGATATTTTTTCTTGAGTTTAAGATTTTGATTCTTAAAATAAGGGTCTGGAAATAAATCTTGAATTAAGAAATATGATTTTTTACCAGTTTGATTTTAAAAAATTATCAAATTAAGAAATTTTTACCTGTTACAGGTTTTTTTTTTTCCTTATTTCTAGAAAACTATTTTTTGCAGTGAATATTTTGCCAGAATAGCAGTATTAAGCCTGCTCTATTGGTATTTCCAATTGTCACAGATAACAAGCTCAATTACAATATCAGCTTTGAGCAAGAATCAGCTTCAGGTCTTTCTGTTTTTAATATCATTTAATTTTAACTTTGGTTGGCCTATAAACTTGGTCTTTTATTAAGTACCTGGTGATGCTCAGTTATCTTATCTTCAATGAACTGCTGATGCCTAATTCCTCTGATATTGCCCAATACTTTATCTGACTACTGAAAAAAAAGAACCACAAATATTTCAACAGAGATTTTTGTAACATTTGCTTTCCTCAGCCATGCTCACTATTTAAGTAAATTGCTTATATTGATGTATATTCATGAAAATAACTGAATCAGGTGATATTCATTTAAGTCCTGTTGTCAAATCTGACTATTTAGTAAACACTCTGTCAATATGATGTGTACATAAAGTTTCCCAAATAAAGAGAAAAAGGATAAAAACACAGCGATGGATTCAGGGGCGTAGCGTGGGGGTAAGGTGTTTGGTGAAAACCCGGGATCGGTTGGTAATTGACGGAGCCGTCGGTAAAATTATTGGTTGTAGTAAAAAGTAAAAACCATGTATCGGCAAACTTATTAATAGTCTACTTAGGCTCTTTAAATCTATATCTATAAAATAATTATCTACTCTGTAAATGGTTGTTGGTAAAACAGTTTCTGATTGTCAAAGATTTATGATATTGTTGTCATTTTAAATGTGATTTACCTCCCCTTTTTGATTCTCCGTTATTGAGTTCTTTTTTATCTTCTCTCGATTGTCATGAAAAGTTTTTTGTATTAATGACCAGTCCAGAAACCACGCTTTTTCATTTCTGGAACCAATCTAACCCTTACCCACAGGAAGCTATCAGCTTAAAAAACAGTTAATAGCTTTATTTAAAGCTACTACCTTTTTCATAGCTTTATTTATAATACAATTTTAATAAGTAACTTTATCGTAGCTTCATAAAGTTTTTTAGTCAATTCACGTAGCTTTTTTGTAACTTTTATGCATTGTTCCTAGCGCATACATAGCTTTTCCATAACTTTTTTAATATAGACTCTTGATGAAGTAGCTTTTTTGTAGCTTTAATAAACAAAGGAGAAGATATAAGTAGCTTTAATAAAATGGACAATGAGGGGAGTAGCTTTTTAGTAGTTTTTATAAGATAGACACAGGGAGAAGTAGCTTTTTTGTAGCTTTAATAAAATAGACTCGATGAGAAGTAGCTTTTTAGTAGTTTTTATAAGATAGAATCAGGGAGAAGTAGCTTTTTTGTAGCTTTAATAAAATAGACTCGATGAGAAGTAGCTTTTTAGTAGTTTGTATAATATAGACTCAGGGAGAAGTAGCTTTTTTGTAGATTTAATAAAATAGACTCGATGAGAAGTAGCTTTTTAGTAGGTTTTATAATATAGACTCAGGGAGAAGTAGCTTTTTTGTAGATTTAATAAAATAGACTCGATGAGAAGTAGCTTTTTAGTAGTTTTTATAATATAGACTCGATGAGAAGTAGCTTTTTTGTAGATTTAATCAAATAGACTCGATGAGAAGTAGCTTTTTAGTAGGTTTTATAATATAGACTCAGGGAGAAGTAGCTTTTTTGTAGATTTAATAAAATAGACTCGATGAGAAGTAGCTTTTTAGTAGTTTTTATAATATAGACTAGATGAGAAGTAGCTTTTTTGTAGATTTAATAAAATAGACTCGATGAGAAGTAGCTTTTTAGTAGTTTTTATAATATAGACTCAGGGAGAAGTAGCTTTTTTGTAGATTTAATAAAATAGACTCGATGAGAAGTAGCTTTTTAGTAGTTTTTATAACATAGACTCGGGGAGAAGTAGCTTTTTTGTAGATTTAATAAAATAGACTCGAGGAGAAGTAGCTTTTTAGTAGTTTTTATACGCCCACATGAAATGGGGGCGCATATTGTCGTCACCCACATCCGTCCGTCCGTCCGTCCGTCCACAATTGCTCGTAAACACTCTACACGGTGTAATTCTTGACGGATTTAGATGAAACTTAATAAGAGTGTTTATGATCACGCAAGGATGAACCCTATTGAAAATCAGCGAAATCGGAAAAAAATTAGTATGAGTTTGTGCCCTTGTTCTTGAATGGCTCGTAAACACTCTACAAAGTGCAATTCTTGACCGATTATAATGAAACTTGGTGTGAGAGTATGTTATAACTCAAGGATAAACCCTATCGAAAATCAGCGAAATCGAAAAACATTTAGTATGAGTTATTGCCCTTGTTCTTGAAAACGCGTTCAATTTTAGCTTGTAAACACTCTTGAGAGAACAATTTTTATACGCCCACATGAAATGGGGGGCGTATATTGTCGTCACCCACATCCGTCCGTCCGTCCGTCCGTCCGTCCGTCCGTCCGTCCGTCCGTCGGTCCGTCCGTCCGTCCGTCCGTCCACAATTGCTCGTAAACACTCTACACGGTGTAATTCTTGACGGATTTAGATGAAACTTAATATGAGTGTTTATGATCACGCAAGGATGAACCCTATTGAAAATCAGCGAAATCGGAAAAAAATTAGTATGAGTTCGTGCCCTTGTTCTTGAATGGCTCGTAAACACTCTACAACCTGCAATTCTTGACCGATTTTGATGAAACTTGGTGTGAGAGTATGTTATAACTCAAGGATAAACCCTATCGAAAATCAGCGAAATCGAAAAACATTTAGTATGAGTTATTGCCCTTGTTCTTGAACGCGTTCAATTTTAGCTTGTAAACACTCTTGAGAGAACAATTTTTAATGGATTTTAATGAAACTTGGCCTGAGTATTTGTTATCACCCAAGGATGAAGCCTATTGGAAACCAGTCAAATCGAAAAAAAATTAATATCAGTTATTGCCCTTGTTTTTGAAAACGCGTTCAATTTTTAGCTTTTAAACACTCTACAAAGCACAGTTATTGACCGATTTTGACGAAACTTGCTGAAATTGTTTAGTATCACCCAAGAATGAACCCTTTTGAAAATAGCACATATCGAAATCTATTTAATAGGAATTATTGCCCTTGTTCTATAAAATGTGTTGGATTTTGCCTTGTAAACCCTCTACAAGTCACAATTCTTGAGCGATTTTGACATAACTTGGCATGAGTAATTGTAATCACCTAAGGATGAACCCTATTGAAATTCAGTTGAATCGAAAAATATTTAGTATCAGTTATTGCCCTTGTGTTTGAAAACGCGTTCAATTTTAGCTTGTAAACACTCTAGAAAGAACAATTCTTAATGGATTTTGATAAAACTTGGCTAGAGTATTTGTTTTTACCCAAGGATGAACCTTTTTGAAAATCAAATAAATCGAAATATATTTAGTGTCAGTTATTGCCCTTGTGTTTGAAAACGGGGTTAACTTTTTGGCTAATAAACACTCTAGAAGGTACAATTCATGACCAATGTTGACAAAACTCACTGAAATTGTTGGATATCGCAAGGGATGAGCCTAATTGAAAATTAAAAATATCAAAATATATCTAATATGAATTATTGCCCTTGTTCTTTTAAACGCGTTCGATTTTTGTCTCGTAAACACTCTACATGAAACAATTCTTGATGGATTTCGATGAAACTTGGTGTGAGAGTGTGTTATAACTCAAGGATGAACCCTATTGAAAATCAGCGAAATCAAAAAAAAATTTAGTATGAGTTACTGCCCTTGTTCTTGAAAACGCATTCAATTTTAGCTTGTAAACATTCTAGAAAGAACTATTCTTAATGGATTTTGATTAACTTTGGCTTGAGTATTTGTTTTTACCCAAGGATGAACCCTATTATAAATCAAATAAATAGAAATATTTAGTGTCAGTTATAGCCCTTGTTCTTGAAAACGCGTTCAATTTTAGCTTGTAAACACTCTAGAAAGAACAATTTTTAATGGATTTTGATGTAACTTGGCTGTGTTATTTGTTGTCTCCCAAGGATGAACCCTATTGAAAATCGAAAAATATTTAGTACAAGTGATTGACCTTGTTTTTGAAAATGCTTTAACTCGTAAACACTCTAGAAAATACAATTTTGAATGGATTTTGATGAAACTTGGCTTTAGTATTTGTTTTCTCACAAGGATAAACCCTATTGAAAATCAGATAAATCGAAAAATATTTAGTGTCAGTTATTGCGCCTGTTTTCAAAAACGCTTTCAACTTTTGGCTTGTGAACACTCTAAAAATTCCTTTTTGACAAAACTCGCTGAAATTGTTTAATATCAACCAAGAATGAGCCTTATTAAGAATTAAAAATATCAAAATATTATTAAGGATGAACCCTATTGCAAATCATAAAGATACCGAAAAATAATTAATGAGTTGTTATTAGGTACAATTCTTGACAGTTTTTAATGAAACTAGAGACCCTAGAAAAAAATAGGTTGGAAGGTTGAATATTTCATTCCACTTATTGTAACCTTACTGAAAAGTTTTTATTTGAAATAAATGCTGCCAGTGGGCGTATATTACCTTGCCTGGCAAGCTATCTTTAATGGATTTTAATGAAACTTGGCCAGAGTATTTGTTATCACCCAAGGATAAAGCCTATTGAAAACCAGTCAAATCGAAAAAAACTTAATATCAGTTATTGCCCTTGTTTTTGAAAACGCGTTCAATTTTTAGCTTGTAAACACTCTACAAAGCACAGTTATTGACCGATTTTGACGAAACTTGCTGAAATTGTTTAATATCACCCAAGAATGAACCCTTTTGAAAATAGCACATATCGAAATATATTTAATAGGAATTATTGCCCTTGTTCTATATAATGTGTTGGATTTTTGCCTTGTAAACACTCTACAAGTCACAATTCTTGAGCGATTTTGACATAACTTTGCATGAGTATTTCTAATCACTTAAGGATGAACCCTATTGAAATTCAGTTAAATCGAAAAATATTTAGAATCAGTTATTGCCCTTGTGTTTGAAAACGCGTTCAATTTTAGCTTTTAAGCACTCTAGAAAGAACAATTCTTAATGGATTTTGATAAAACTTGGCTTGAGTATTTGTTTTTACCCAAGGATGAACCTTATTGAAAATCAAATAAATCGAAATATATTTAGTGTCAGTTATTGCCCTTGTGTTTGAAAATGGGTTTAACTTTTTGGCTAATAAACACTCTAGAAGGTACAATTCATGACCAATGTTGACAAAACTCACTGAAATTGTTGGATATTGCAAGGGATGAGCCTAATTGAAAATTAAAAATATCAAAATATACCTAATATGAATTATTCCCCTTGTTTTTTTAAACGCGTTCGATTTTTGTCTCGTAAACACTCTACATGGCACAATTCTTGATGGATTTCGATGAAACTTGGTGTGAGAGTGTGTTATAACTCAAGGATGAACCCTATTGAAAATCAGCAAAATCGAAAAAAATTTTAGTATGAGTTACTGCCCTTGTTCTTGAAAACGCATTCAATTTTAGCTTGCAAACACTCTAGAAAGAACTATTCTTAATGGATTTTGATTAACTTTGGCTTGAGTATTTGTTTTTACCCATGGATGAACCCTATTATAAATCAAATAAATAGAAATATATTTAGTGTCAGTTATAGCCCTTGTTCTTGAAAACGCGTTCAATTTTAGCTTGCAAACACTCTAGAAAGAACTATTCTTAATGGATTTTGATTAACTTTGGCTTGAGTATTTGTTTTTACCCATGGATGAACCCTATTATAAATCAAATAAATAGAAATATATTTAGTGTCAGTTATAGCCCTTGTTCTTGAAAACGCGTTCAATTTTAGCTTGTAAACACTCTAGAAAGAACAATTTTTAATGGATTTTGATGTAACTTGGCTGGAGTATTTGTTGTCTCCCAAGGATGAACCCTATTGAAAATCGAAAAATATTTAGTACACTAATTGACCTTGTTTTTGAAAACGCGTTCAATTTAACTCGTAAACACTCTAGAAAGAACAATTTTGAATGGATTTTGATGAAACTTGGCTTTAGTATTTGTTTTCTCACAAGGAAAAACCCCTATTGAAAATCAGATAAATCGAAAAATATTTAGTGTCAGTTATTGCGCCTGTTTTCAAAAACGCTTTCAACTTTTGGCTTGTGAACACTCTAAACATTCCTTTTTGACAAACTCGCTGAAATTGTTTAATATCAACCAAGGATGAGCCTTATTAAGAATTAAAAATATCAAAATATTATTAAGGGTGAACCCTATTGCAAATCATAAAAATACCGAAAAATATTTAATGAGTTGTTATTAGGTACAATTCTTGACAGTTTTTAATGAAACTAGAGACCCTAGAAAAAAATAGGTTGGTAGGTTGAATAATTCATTCCACTTATTGTAACCTTACTGAAAAGTTTTTATTTGAAATAAATGCTGCCAGTGGGCGTATATTACCTTGCCTGGCAAGCTATCTTTATAATATAGACTCAGGGAGAAGTAGCTTTTTTGTAGATTTAATAAAAAAGACTCGATGAGAAGTAGCTTTTTAGTAGTTTTTATAATATAGACTCAGGGAGAAGTAGCTTTTTATACGCCCAAAATGTATTTTGGTCGTATATTGTGATCACCCCTGTCTGTCTGTCTGTGTATCTGTGTGTGTGTCTGTTCACATTTTTCTTGTACTCACTCTACAGTCTACAATTCTCAATGGATCTTTTTCATTTTTGTTATATGGGTTAATAACATTACAAAGAGGATCCCTATTGATTTTGGTGTTGATCGGACAATTTTTGGCCGAGATATAGCATAAAACTTCAGGGTTACAGTCTTGTACTTATTTTCCAGCCGACAATATTGACAATTCGACAGACCTCCCCTTTTTCGACGTCACAACCAATCCGAACGCGTGAATTCAATAAACCCGCGAATTGTAGTCTCTGTCACCCAGACTAATTACTATTACATAGATATCAGAAGAACTGGATTGTCGAGTCTAAGATTTAATAAATTATGTCGATCTTGTCACTTCTACAGCTCAAATTTCTTTCTTTTTATATTTCACGAAATGTTTGTGTTTGTGTTATTATTTTATCAAAGTATGCAGTGCATTCGTCAAACAATGTTATTATGACATGTAAAATAGTGAGAGTCAATATCTTGACGACAGTCTTCTCGACTGACTTTCCAAAGAAAATCTCCGATTAAGTAGGTCAAATTCTGAAATGGATTTCCTACCCTACATTATGTTGGAAGGCCATATCCTCATATCGACAAAATATTTATATACCGGTAGGCCTAATAAGGTTTTATCTTACTAAAATTTATTTGATTCGTCCCGATATCAATCAGATATCGCTTGTAAACGTTGGCTTTTTTAGACCTAAGTTTTATTTAGTTTTAACTTCAGAACACTCGACATCTGCCGACGACCGGCTAGAAATTGTGAATGTATCTTTTATAATGGAAGCAAACCTTTTGTGAAAGTCGTGCATCAATCAATAATTCCTGCGATAAATTTCCCGGTAAACTAGCATGACTTACGGCTAATCGCCATCATGTTATTTCTGTAACGTTTGTTAGATATGGTGTCATTAAAATATTTGGCATGTGGGTTATTGGGGACTTAAAGTTGATCTGATCTGATTTTTGTGTTGTAGGATACTTTTAACAGAGATATATCGTTAAACGTAGAAAAATCTTTAACATATGTATCTGTAGTATGGCTGCCATTTGGGCGTATTTCAATGCATCGCATTGCTATCTTTTGTAGATTTAATAAAATAGACTCGATGAGAAGTAGCTTTTTAGTAGGTTTTATAATATAGACTCAGGGAGAAGTAGCTTTTTTGTAGATTTAATAAAAATAGACTCGATGAGAAGTAGCTTTTTAGTAGGTTTTATAATATAGACTCAGGGAGAAGTAGCTTTTTTGTAGATTTAATAAAATAGACTCGATGAGAAGTAGCTTTTTAGTAATTTTTATAATATAGACTCAGGGAGAAGTAGCTTTTTTGTAGATTTAATAAAATAGACTCGATGAGAAGTAGCTTTTTAGTACATGTAGGTTTTATAATATAGACTCAGGGAGAAGTAGCTTTTTTGTAGATTTAATAAAATAGACTCGATGAGAAGTAGCTTTTTAGTAGTTTTTATAATATAGACTCAGGGAGAAGTAGCTTTTTTGTAGATTTAATCAAATAGACTCGATGAGAAGTAGCTTTTTAGTAGTTTTTATAAGATAGACTCAGGGAGAAGTAGCTTTTTTGTAGATTTAATAAAATAGACTCGATGAGAAGTAGCTTTTTAGTAGTTTTTATAAGATAGACTCAGGGAGAAGTACGGTAGCTTTTTTGTAGATTTAATAAAATAGACTTGAGGAGAAGTAGTTTTTTTTTTCAACAATATTTAACTAACATGATGTAAACAATATTTATTTCAGTGAAATTATACAATATATTAACGTACTTTTACAAATAATACAATATAGCCAATTCGTTTTATATCTGCTCTCTGCTTCTAAATGTCGAATGAATAGCCAAAACAAAACATTAATCTTTCTCTATAAAATTTGGAAACAATGGCAGGCCTTTAAATTTAATACATACGCATGGTGTTAAATTGTCTTCGACACTGACCAGTTCCTTTAGACGCGAATCAAGGTGAAAATCAAATTCCATTACTACTGGTTTAAAAACCTGTACAACGGCATAATATTTAATAAAAGAACCATTGATACATTTCAAATAATATTCAATTGAACCATATTTACTATTTTCATAAATTACACAAGTTGTGTCTCGTTTAGTAACAGGTGAATAGGATCTGGAATGTATCAATATATTGTTTTTAAGAAGCCTGTAAAATTGGTAATATTCTTTGAAAACACAGCCAGAAGTAAAAAGTTTTGACAATTCCTCACCTAATCTTATTCTTTCAAAGTTGCCAACAACAAAGATGTTATCTTTCACTAAACTTTTATTTTTATGATTTTTGTTGTCGGTCATTTTTTTGAAAAGTGTATCAGCCTCAGTTGCAGGCTCAAAATGCTGAACAAAACAGGTAAGACACTGCTGCATGCCTACAGCAGTAACAATTTGGTCGTCAATATTTTGGGAATCATGAAAAAACTTTCTCAAATCTTCATTTAGATCTTCATAAAAAAAGCAGGATTGAGACCATTGAGGACCTAATTCAATTACTTTATCATAAACATGTAAAATGTCCATGAACATTTGATAGCATATTTCTATGAAGATAAAGAATATCAATAGATGCACAAAACTTACATGAATTTAACCTTGCTTTTTGGAGTTCCGTGTTAGAAATAGATGATTTCAGTAAAATGTATGTAGCTTCAACAAAGAGAATCCAATGAATGAAATATGATTCTGGCAAAATTCCAGAGAGGCATGGAATAGAGAAAAAAAAGGAGAAAATTACAGTATTCAGATGCTTTCCAAAAAGCTAAATCATTTAATGAGCGTGGTATTCTGGTTATCTATTTAGGTGGTCTTATTTGATTTATTCTAGAATTCAAAATATCTGTCCTGTTTCCCAATTAATACCCTTCACCACTACACAAATAATCTGTCCAAAAATGCAAAAACATCTTTGTAACCCCTAGTAGCATCATATTATAATCATAAGCATCATAATCGATGCCTGTTGAATAAATAATATCAAAACATGGTAAATTACATAAAACAGAAAAACTTTTAACCCCATTTACTGACTTTCCAGTTTCAACAGCTTCCTTGGCATTCAGTAGTGTCTGGTTATGTGTTCTCTCATTTGGGTCTCCAAATGTTGAGCTGTTACAATCATATGGATAAGTCATAGTATTACCACCTTTGACTGTTTTTATGGATTTACCTCTAATATCACAGTAAGGACATCCGCTGTATCCATTAAATTTAACAAAATTTTGAAGAGCACATCTGGCTGGTGCATCACAAATTGTGGATAGGAGTAAACATCTGACTGTTTTATGTTTTGAAACTTTCACACCTGTAGATAACAAAAATAGTATGTTACATTAAATTCAAGACGAGACACTAAAAAACATTTGTAGTAATTAAACTACATGTACATTTATATCTCACTCTAATGTCTCTTTTGATTGAGTTTTTGTTGACGACAAAAATGAATTCAAAATTTTTTAACTACAAATCATAAGGTAGAATTCTTGAGAAAGCTTGATATGCCAATTTGCCTTACATATCTTTTTGAAAACTTACTATTCCTTTGCACTGCCGTGCCGTGTTTTTCAATTAATAGTCTAAGATTTAATTTGTTTAATAAGCTTATATTATTAAAACTATATAATTTTGTGGGTTAAGTTGTTTACATTATTCTGTTGTATAAAGTGTCATCAATTTGTCCTTTAAAGGGGTAAAGAAAAGGTTCATTTTTAGACTTTTGCTTTCCAAAGCATAATCCAGCAAATATTCTTGTTGAAGAAAATCTAAAAATGGACAACAATTATCAATCATTATGCATCATTTTATCAAATTTTATAATAAGCTTATTCCCTGAAAACATAATAAGCAACATTCTGTCATAAATGTGTATGATTCATCTTTTAAAAGGTAATATACTTTCAATCTATTATCAAAGAAATTGTTTCTCTCACAACCAGCTTCTATATAACAAATATATTTATATATCAGCTTGTAGGGGGACTTCAGATTAAGTTCATTTAAGGAGTCAATTTAAATCATCAGTTCAAAGTTGAATAAATGGTTTTCCAAAAAGAATGAGACTAATTTAATCAAATTTAGTTTCTTTAAATAACTTACTTTCAAATAATGATTTCAGCTGACTTGTAATTAACAAATAAAAAAAATACTGAATACTTTCTTTTTGACTTTTGCAATGCTGGCAAGTTCCAGGATTTGTTTGGCCATGGTAGAATTCACAAAAATAACAAAAATAATGAAATTCCACAGGTCCCGTAAGGTCTGCGAAAAAGGCATTATACAGCTTATAAGAATTTCTGCATATATTTGGGACAGCACAGTGTAACTCGATTAAAACCAGCAAATCCTTTAAAGCTTCACTAGTGAGATTATGACGATTTACAAATGTCAATATAAGCATCATACTCATAGCTAGAGTTAATCTACATCCCTGATATAAAGTTGCTGAAGCATCCTTGTCCAAAGTATGTTTTTGATTATTTGAAGTTTCATCAGAAAAATATTCAAAAAGATATCCTAGATTTATCATAAAGCAAGTTAGAACTTACAGTTGTATTACGATAACATAAGTGTAATAATATATTTCCTTAGAAATTTCTTTTTACCGAATATTCAATGAAATAAAACAAAAAGTAAAAAGAATCAAATAAATCATTTTAATAACAAAACCAAGTTGGAAGACATGAATACAAAAATATATGTTTTTTAAACAAAAATTGATTAATATATATCATCAGCTTATAATGTTTCGATTTCTTAGTTTAAGGTTAATGTTTCGATTTCTTAGTTTATGGATAATCCTTCTAGAATGGAAGTTTTTATTAAGAAGTAAAAGAAATAATTGATATGGCGAATTAATGTAGAACTTACATACCATGGCTATCGCTAATATTACTTTCCTCATCAGCAAACTCAGCTTCCTTGCTTTCTTCTGAAATAAAATTTGAAAGAATAGAAAGGCACAGGGTATAGTCGTGACAAAAGAATTTTTTATAAGCATGGAAATCTGGACGTATATTGTAGTCGCCGTCCGTCGGTCCGTCCACATTTGTTGTATCCACAATACAGGCTACAGTTTTTATCCAATCTTAATGAAACTTGGTATACATGTGTATATTGATGACATATCAGTCAATTTCGAAAATGGACATTATTGCATGAACGGTTTTTGAGTAATTGCCATGGACTTAGTAAAAACGCGTCAAATTTAGGTTGTATCCACAATAGAGGCTACAGTTTTTATCCAATCTTAATGAAACTTGGTATACATGTGTATATTAAGGATATCTCAGTCAAGTTCAAAAATGGAAATTATCGCATGAGCGTTTTTTGAGTAATTGCCCTTGACTTAGTAAAAACACGTCAAATTTGTGTTGTATCCAAGATAGAGGCTAAGTTTTTATCAATCTTAATGAAACTTGGTATCATGTTTTGGATAATCTCATCAAGAAAAATGGAAATTTCGCAGATTTTTTGAGTTATTTTTCATCAAATATGAAAAACTTTTCCAGGTACAAAGGTTACATCTTTTTGATATGATGTGAGTATATATGTTGCGCCTAGAATTATCTTTGTCTCCTTGATTTTCTGTCCAAATAGTAAAAACGATAGTGAATGTATTTTAATCCATCTCGAAACAGATCTGTCATGTTACGATCTCGATTTAAATCTCAGTATCTGTTATCCCGTAGTTTCTTGTTTAGTAATGTTCACTCTGTCTGTAATCAATCCGTCTGCTGGCCCGTCTTACTTAAGTAGACATCAATTTCGAAGGCATTGCATGGATTATCATACTTACGGATTTCTGGTCCCATCATATTAGTCTTGTTTCTTCATTGATAGAACAGCTTATGACTTAAGATATTTCTGTTAATGATTGGACGTTATATGATTCAGCTACGTGGTCTCACTTATGTTCATAAATCAAAATTACTGGTACCGTTTTTTCCATCTTACATAAACGTTCACTTTATTTAGACTGAATTCGTATTTCAAAATGGACTTTATTGAGCGGTTTTGATAACATTTACATGCTTGTTAAATTCTCTTTGGTTGACGAAATAGAGGTAAATCAATGTTTACAGATGGTATGCTTAGTAATGAGGATGTTATTAATGCATTAAATATGGTTATAGCCCTTCTTACTTGCAAATTGGTTGTACAATGACAATTCATTGAATGGTTACAGGAATTAGGCCTCCGCAAGTTTAAATGGATTATCCGACGTTTTTAGGTTGATTTTTCAGGGTGACAAATATGAAAAACTTTTCCAGGGTACAAAGGTTACATCTTTTTGATATATTTGAGTATGATGATGAGCGTCCTAGAATTATCCACTTTATCTTATAGTCTTCGTTGTTTTTTTGTCCAAATGAATTTACTGAGTTCGGTGCTGTTTTGTAATCTCATCTCGAAAAGATTGGCGATGGTTAGCGTATCTCGATTTAAATTCAGTATCTGTTAGTCCGACGTAGGTTTCTTGTTTATTATTTGCACTGACTGTGGCCTGGTAAACAATGCTGCGGGCCCGACATTCACCATTAAGTAGACAGTCTTGCTTCTGAAGGCAGTTGCATGGTTTATTATCATTTACTTTACGGATCGTTCTGGTCCCAGCATTATGTGAGTCTATCAGGTTTTTCATTGATGGCATACAGCTGTATGATACTTTTATAGTATTTCTGTTAATGATTGGTCGTAATATATGATCGGGAGGGAAACAGCTATCGTTGGTTCTCACGTTATTATCATACGGAGGATTAAACCACGTTATTCTGCGTGACCGTTTCCATTTACTACGTTCCTTAGATTTAGCTGATTCGTTGTATTTCAGTCTGTAATCATAGCCACTTTCTGTGAGCGCGTTTTGATAAACATTTACAGCTTTGTTAAATTCCTGTTGGTCTGACGAAATAGATGGTAATCAATGATTTACTCCAGATGGTATGGCCTTCAGTACAGATGGAGGATGGTTACTTTTGGCATTAACATAACGAGGAATATTGCCAGGTTTTAAATACGGGCAATGTTTACCGGTTCTTAAATTTAATGTTACGTCCAAATAGTCTATTACTTTTTTGTTTGCGTCAAAACAGCATCAAGTTGTTATTTTCTGGTACGAAGAGTCGAATTGATCGAGAATTAATATATCCGCAATCAAAGAGCCGACAAAACAGTACAGTGAAGTTTTTCCTACGATCATGTTCGTGCAACCTTTGGTGGAAAACTGTATCCTGGTGTACTTCTAAGAATATCAGGTAACTCTTACAACGGTCAACTACTATAACTAGGCTTAGATTTTGCCCTACCCCTCAACTCTAGGAGGGGTGGGGACGACTGGGCAAATCTTTTCTTCAAAAAGATATATAGGCCTATTATGCCACGTCCTTGATACCCTGCAATTTGAATTTGACATGTATCTTTAACACCAGAAGAAATATTGTTGAAATTACAGAATGAAGGTAGGCTATAATAGGAAGAGCTATTTTATAGAAATAATAAATAACTGAACATTTCAAACCTAATTGTAAAATATAAACTTAAAAAACGTTGAAGAGGTAAATCCAAAGTTTATTGTAATTTGACACCTGCTTTATAAAGTATTCATATTTACTATTGTAGGAGAAAATAACATAACAGTAATTGATAAAGGTAAGTTTATTTTTTAATCATTTGAATTTAAAGTGAATTATTATTGTTTTTTTTTATATTTCACACAAAAATGTTGCAATTGCATTGTACAAAACAACAAATTTACATATTTCCTCAATCTACATCTTGTATTCTTCAATATTCATATTGTATAAATATTACATCCATCAGTATGTCTCTTGATTGATTGAACAACCTGTAAAACTGAGATGAATCCCAAGGATATGAAAGGATATAAATACTTATTATTATTCTTCTGTTTACAGACGCATTAGATATTCAAACTGCATCAGAAGAAAAAAGAATAAAAGAAAAAAATAAATTAAACAGAGAAAACGACAGAAATATGGCACCAAAAAAAAAAAGTAGTCTTGGAAGAGATTGATGCCTGCCTAGAAATATCAAGAAATGAAAGAGGTCACTTAACCACCGCCCAAAAACAGCCAAGAAAGCAATTCAATCAAGAAAGCCAAAGCTGTAAGGGATGTTCTCTAAAACAAAAGAAAATTGAGGAACTAGAAAAAATAATCAAGGCAAAAGAGGGTACGTTCGTTACTAATAAGCTTATTATAAACTCCTCTTGGCTTTCCAAACAACTTCAAAAACTTTTTGAATTGTCATTACTTTCTAGTTAGCTGATCATTGCTTTATTAAGACCCCATGCACATTAAAAGCACATGCTATGTGCTCACCTGACTACGCCCTGTCCACGATACACCTGCAGATGATGCGCTTACAGTCAAGAGCAATTAGCACTGAGCAATTTTCTCTCGCCTTAACGTAGGTTAATCAGTCATCTTTTTGATCTTATTTACCATCATGATTTTAGTGACATAATGGTGGTTCATTTTCCAGAGAAAGAAGTCAATGAAAGTAAGGCAAAGCCCATGCCAGGATTTGTTGAAAAGGAGAACGCAGATAAATTTGGGGTATGTTTTATTTTATATTTCATAACAAAATGCAGATACCTAAAACTATGCTGATGTATGATCATGATATTTTAAGCTAAATAGTTTTTGTCAAAGCTAAAAGAATAGGGCAATTCTCAGTGGCAACTATAAATTAAGAAGGAAACGTTTTTCGTTGTCTTCGAAAGTACTAGAATTTCACAAAAATCGCATAATCCCTAATATACTTTATCGTTCTATATATGAGTGTTTCCTATAAAGGTATTAATAGGGACTCAATAAATATGATCTATATCCAAATTTTTAAAAATGTGAATCAAAACTCGACTTGACAATGAAAGACTAAAAGTGTTTCTATATTTGTTAAAATTCTGAATATCATTGAATTTCTCTATAAAATAATTTTAAACTTGTTTATTTCAAAGACAATGAGACCAACATATAATTTTTATATTTATCTTCAGATACCTTGAAAATAAAATTGTCAGGTTTTATATGTTCAGTTGTTTGAATCTTAGATGGCATAATTATTTTGCTTAGATTAAGGCAAGGTACATTACGGGACATATTAATAGCGTTCATCGAAAAATAACTAGTTCATTGAAGAAATTGATAATAGAAATGCAAATATTAGGTAATATTCAATGCATTCGTTTGTCGTTTTCAGATGGTTGAGTTAGTGGTTGACATCATAAGTTTACTGTTAGTGTTAGATTCCGACCAAGACGACGACAAAGAGTCAAAGACTCTTGACACGATAAAATGAGTCCAAGTTGTGTTATTTTCTGGTACGAAGAGTCGAATTGATCGAGAATTAATATATCCGCAAGAGCCGACTAAACAGTACAGTGAAGTTTTTCCTACGAACATGTTCGTGCAACCTTTGGTGGAAAACTGTATCCTGGTGTACTTCTAAGAATATCAGGTAACTCTTACAACGGTCAACTACTATAACTAGGCTTAGATTTTGCCCTACCCCTCAACTCTAGGAGGGGTGGGGACGACTGGGCAAATCTTTTCTTCAAAAAGATATATAGGCCTATTATGCCACGTCCTTGATCCCCTTCCGCCTCCTCCTCCCCCCACCCCCTCCTCCCAAACTGCCCACAGTGAAAACGGGAAGACAAAGATGATAGATAATTTTTTTCAAGAAAATGTTTTAATTTCAAAGAACGATAATTGGGAGAGCAAAATATAAAATATAAAAAAAGAATAAATAAAAGATAAAAAGATTTATAAAGAATAATAAATAGATCTAGATCTAGGCCTAGATCTAGTCTAATAAAAAATAAAGAATACGATGAGCAAATTGATACAGAAAAATAAATATTTTGAAAAAAAGAATAATAATGATATAGATCTAGATCTAGTCTATATCTAAATTATTTATTTAAATAGAAAATTCGGGCGCAACCCTGTTCTCCAACCCTAAGGACTAAAAAAAATTATTCAATAGAAAAATAACTAGAGACCTCTAAACCAATAAGGTCACGCCGTAGAACATGGTGCGAAGTCTTATGTTTTTAAGAAGGCCGTTTAACGGTAAGCAAACATCAGAAACTCAGAAGAAAAAAAAAACATTACGAAAACAAAGCAGGGCGTTTCTAAGAAATTTTGATTGAAATAAATAAACTAGATCTAGATCTAATCCGCTTACCTTACAAGTTATGGAAAAGATATTTAAAAAAAAAAAAAAAAAGACTAATAAGAAAGACTAAAGAAACTTGAAGAGAATATAGATCTGCCTACATTTTATACTTATAGAAAAGAAAATTTTTATTCAAAAATATCATTGATATACAAATAATAAGTGAATTTTTTAAATGGACCTAAACATTTAAATATATATATATATATATTAATATATTTATATGAAATATGAAAAAATCCAGGATAATCTTCCAGAGTGCTCTACGTGCACATCCACGGAGCTTTATAGATGATTAGAAAACGAACAATTTCACATAAACATTAAGTTTTCTCAACAGTCTGTTTCGTAGTAGATTTGCTACCACTCGTCAGGAGAACAAGACGGTTTGGTTTGAAATATTGCTATGCATGCACGTGGGCACAGTAACTACACAAGGTGAATTAGACGTCATTTTGTAGGAGAAATTTGCGTGAATGGCGACACGTGCTGATTAGCTCCGAACGTTTGTTTAAGGTTGATTTTTCAGGGTGACAAATGATGAAAAACTTTTCCAGGGTACAAAGGTTACATCTTTTTGATATATTTGAGTATGATGATGAGCGTCCTAGAATTTTCCACTTTATCTTATAGTCTTCGTTGTTTTTTTTCAAAGTCCAAATGAATTTACTGAGTTCGGTGCTGTTTTTTAATCTCTCATCTCGAAAAGATTGGCGATGGTTAGCGTATCTCGATTTAAATTCAGTATCTGTTAGTCCGACGTAGGTTTCTTGTTTATTATTTGCACTGACTGTGGCCTGGTAAACAATGCTGCGGGCCCGACATTCACCATTTAGTGGACAGTCTTGCTTCTGACGGCAGTTGCATGGTTTATTATCATTTACTTTACGTATCGTTCTGGTCGCAGCATTATGTGAATCTATCAGGTTTTTCATTGATGGCATACAGCTGTATGATACTTTTATAGTATTTCTGTTAATGATTAATATATATATATATCATAAATTATATATTCTTTGATTCTTTTAAAAAAAAAAGGTCAGGCTACATATAATATTTTTATTGAATTATTATTGAAAATTACATTTTTAATAAAGAAAAAAAAAAGAACTTTACTTCACTTTTTTTGATGGACCGAAAATCCAAAAAAAAAAAAATTTATTCATAGTGACAGGATTTTAAACATATAAAGTTGAAATAAAGTCAGGGCCTAATATTTTTTAGTAGCGAGATTGTCAACAAGAAATTTAAGGTACCGGTATTAGTTTTTAATTTTGAGATAATTTCTTTGAAACAAAATTATATTTTCATATAACGTGTTTTTGACTTATGAACATAAATTTTATGATGAAAAAATAAATAGTTTTATACGTATGGTTTCCGTGCCTTTTCACTGGCTGCAACCAATGTTTGGAATAATCTCCTTGTGTCCTCAGAAAGTCTTAAATCCTAGCGAACACACAAAATGTTCAAGAACAAAGTGAAAACTGTTTTATTTAACTCTTGTTAGTCTCTATACCTCTTTTTTGTTCCACATTCTGTGTGGAGTTTAGCGCTATATAAATATACACATTATTATTATTATTATTCTATCATATGCCAAGAAAGCTTCGATATGGACCACAGCCACTCTATTAGAAATAATAAAAAAAAGTTTTGAATAGACAAAGATGAAATTGAAAGTTTTAAACAAGAATACATGTATCAATTATTTTTTTTCCAGATAGCAAGATTGAGCTTCAAAAGATCGAAGAATCGCTTATGCGTTTGCAATTAGAATTTGACATGTATCTTTAACACCAGAAGAAATATTGTTGAAATTACAGAATGAAGGTAGGCTATAATAGGAAGAGCTATTTTATAGAAATAATAAATAACTGAACATTTCAAACCTAAATGTAAAATATAAGCTTAAAAAACTTAAAAGAGGTAAATCCAAAGTTTATTGTAATTTGACACCTGCTTTATAAAGTATTCATATTTACTATTGTAGGAGAAAATAACATAACAGTAATTGATAAAGGTAAGTTTATTTTTTAATCATTTGAATCATTATTGTTATTTTTATATTTCACACAAAAATGTTGCAATTGTATTGTACTCAGCAAAACAACAAATTTACATATTTCCTCAATCTACATGTACATCTTGTATTCTTCAATATTCATATTGTATAAATATTACATTGATCAGTATGTGTCTTGATTGATTGAACAACCTGTAAAACCGAGAAGATGAATCCCAAGGATATGAAAGGATATAAATACTTATTATTATTCTTCTGTTTACAGACGCATTAGATATCCAAACTGCATCAGAAGAAAAAAGAATAAAAGAAAAAAATAAATTAAACAGAGAAAACGAAAGAAATATGGCACAAAAAAAAAAAAAGTAGTCTTGGAAGAGATTGATGCCTGCCTAGAAATATCAAGAAATGAAAGAGGTCACTTAACCACCGCCCAAAAACAGCCAAGAAAGCAATTCAATCAAGAAAGCCAAAGCTGCAAGGGATGTTCTCTAAAACAAAAGAAAATTGAGGAACTAGAAAAAATAATCAAGGTTAAAGAGGGTACGTTCGTTACTAATAAGCTTATTATAAACTCCTCTTGGCTTTCCAAACAACTTCAAAAACTTTTTGAATTGTCATTACTTTCTGGTTAGCTGATCATTGCTTTTGTTCTGTTGGGGTCGATGTGTAAAGGGATAACTCGGATTAGAAGATTAAATACACTATCAAATTAAGACCACCATCTTTATTTAGGCTCACATAGCCACCTATCTCCTAAGGGAGATCACTCATACATGCAATACATATATTTCAGACCACAATATAGAAATATGATAGACCAGGATAATACAATATGACATCCCCCCCTCTTAAAGATGGCCCCCAGGCAAGAAAAACAACCAAAGAAAAAAAACAAATTAACACAAACACTCACAGAAACACACCATTTAAAATAGGAACAATGAACTATAACCTAGTAATTGAACTGTAAAATGCAAACAGGAAAAGGAACATTTGTACATGAAACTGTGTATTATGAGAATACACAATATAAAATAATATATTTGATGACTGTTACAAGCACTGCTCCAACCTGTCTAATTGATATCATGCTATACAATGTAGGCGTATATCTGCACTTCCAGATTTTGTCATACAATACAAAATTTGAAGAAATGATAAATAATTCAACAAGGTTTACTTGTAAACAACATCTAATCCTTTCGCAAATTACCGGTAACACATATTTTCTTGTTTAAAATTAAATTGTCAACTATATGGAATAGAACAATATCATTGTCTACAGTTATCCATTCACTGATCCCAACATCAGGAAAGTCTGTAAGAACCTGAAGATGACCACAGTGGAATCTGGCTCGTTGGAGAAGCAGGTAATCACTTTGAGAAATATTGGAATCTTTCCTGTGACTTAATCGAGTTAAAGACACTCAGAAGCAACAGCATTACATTCAGTATACTGGTTAAGAGTGAAATCTACAGGTGTAGTGAACCTGTTAAAGATAACGTCTCTCTCATTAAGAGGAGATACAACACAACCATTTTCGTCTGTGTATTCAATATCTACTGCAGAACAAGTATTAAGTGAAGCAGCACCAGCTGAAATATCACCTAATCTATCTTTGAGATCTTTGATATTATCAATTCTTGTATTAGGATAGCTGGACCTCACGAAACAAGGTTTGAGGCGGTTGATGGAATACACCTCTTGAAGAACCTTCCCTTCAAGGGTAGATAACACATAATGTGTCCTGTCAAGAATCTGATGAATCACCAAAGGGCCACACCAATCAGCTTTGATTTTTCTTGAATTAGCCAAAAGGCTGAAGAAGATGGCTTTAAAACAAAGACAAGTTGTCCTAAAGTGTAGATGGGATTGCGACTTAAACTGTGAGCAATGCTGATATTTTGAGATTCTTGTTGTTTCCTCTGTAGATTCATAATTGTACTAGAAATGGCATCAAATTTCTTCTTCAAATGATCAGCATATTCAGCATAAGACTTACTCACTGCAAGGACCAATTAAGAGACGTCCGGTTCTTGGGTTGTTTACCGAAGACTAACTCATATGGGCTAAAATTTCCCAACTGTGGTGAAACAAAGGAATTGTAGGCATAGCTACACGTAGAAACATAACGTACCCAATCAGTACCGTATTGATTATGGTTATACTT